>LR551717.1:0-100377 GCA_900536415.3 Caenorhabditis sp. 38 MB-2015
AAAGTTACACCGGCGACGCCCGGCAGGAGCTAAAGCTGATTCCAAGCTCTTTTTAACACGGGTTGGTTGTAAATAACAATTGAACCCATACACTTCACCGATGAAGCTCTTTATTAACAAGTCCAGAAACATATTCAGTTAATACACAGACGGATTGATCCCTAAACCACGAACCGTCCGATTTCTCTGCGGGCCATTATTTCCACCAATTTGTCGTTGACTTTGAACCATTATAACGTTAATTTTTTTAGGATAAAGAATATAAATTATCGCCAAACTGAAACCGATAATTGCCAACGTCATAATAATGACAAGAATGATTACATCCACAAAATCCATTGTGATAAAAAATGGAATGAATAATATGCAATTCTAAATAACCCAGTGACAAGAAGAACTCGCCGCCCCTCTCTATGTTATCGATTGTGGTGGTCGGAGCTCCTCTTGTCTGTCAACAAAAGAGCAAGGCATAATTTGATACCAGCTAAGAAACTGATTTAGCTCTGAGCTCTCTAGCGTCTCCCATAAGAATAAAAAAACCCAAGAATTGTTAACAAGACAATTTTATTTTTCAAAAAAAAAACATCGAAAAATTAAAATCGTCAAACTCATCCAAAATAACACTGATCAAGGAAGAGTTACTTGAGTGTCCATGTTTGGAGCTGGAGCATCCGGTTCTTGACGTGAAGTTGGTTTGCAATATGTATCAAGTCCGACGTAAATGCAGCAAACCACAATGAATATAATTGTGGCAATAATCATGATAATAAAAGTAGCAAACATCCAATAGTCGAGTAGGGTGATTGAAGAAGGCATGCTTGCTAATGACAAAAGTTTTGGTTGTGATAACTTTCGAGAGATATGTATGTATATGAGCCACGCCCACGCCCTGAAAGTTATTGATCTCTTTTTTTTGTGCTGCCCGAATACAGGATGATGAAACAACGATGAGGGAGTGAGAGAGTGAACATCTACCGTGTTCTCTTTCGATGTGTTCATGTTCAATTGAACACATCTTGTTTTGATACCTACTGACAAATAACGGATGACGCACATGGAGAGCCACTAGGGGACAAGTGGATATAGCTGGTGAAACTTCAGAGTTAGAGGGGTTGGTTTTATGTACATAAATATGTCAGAAGAACTTCTCCTAGAAAACGTGTGACATGGACCTGAAATACACACCCTAGTTTAAGTTTAATGTTGGCAATGATATTCTGAACTGGCTAGTAGAACTAATCTGAGCAGTTAAAGGGGGGGGGGGGAGGTTAAAGGTAACGAGCAAGTTGATCTTATATGAAAGAGAACCTCCTGTATATCCCTGAAACATGGGAGTTTTGTTCGCAAAGTTCAGTTTTCGAGAAAACTTTAGTTTTAAAAGCATCGTGGTATGTTTACGTGATATGTTTCCAAAATTTTTAAATTTCCACGTGTATATGAGCGTTCCGATCCGGATCGTGCATTCCGATTTGGTACTAAAAAAATCCCATGATCCGGTCTCGGTGTTGATCTTCAGTACATACGTGAGAAAAACATGTGTGCTTTTGATAAAGTTTAGCGGTATCAAGAAAAGTCGTTTCTGTCAAATAAGACTCTCGATCCGTTTCGGAAAAACCCGGACCCATGACCCGATTCTTTTTTCAATGAAAAACATTAAAAGAAAAAATAGATTACTCTTGGAATCATCTTGTGTTCAAATGATTTTTTTCAGAAATTGCTACAGTCAAGCTATGCCAGTCTATTGAAAAAACGACAGAGAAAAGAGCAAAGAGACGCTGAGAAAACGAGGTCTCTATAGAGCGAACTTGACCCACTGACTTTTGTTCGCTTCTCCGGAAATGGGAGATGTTGTTCAAACAAGTAGCCGACATTTGAGGCGTTATATTATGCTATATTATGCTATAGCTGCCACCTCTGCGTCTCGAACAGTATCACCTAACTCTGCGTCTCGTACACTCTCACCTATATAGTTTTGACTCATTGTGCAGATGTGAACACTCATCACATCAAATTAGCGAAACTAATTTTTTAACTCGAGAAGATCAAGAGCGCCTTCAACAAAAAAAAATCCATGATAAGAGAGAGCACATTTCATTTGACAAGACAACTCTGATATGTAAAAATATTAGTGATAATCAATCTGAGGCACGAATCCCATTTTGATAACAACAAAATCACTTCATTTTAAAAACGCTCATACAACTCTCGAGAGTCCTCCTTGTCAAGTTGCCACATTTTGTGCTGGTTGAGGCAACTCAGGCCTGATAGCGTTTCTAGTCTTCCAACATTGAACAATAGCCCAAATGATAACTAGATTGACGGCGAGTAAGAAGAGCAATGGAATAGTTAAGCCATACGTGTCGTCCATTTCAACTCGAATGAAATGAGAAATGGGGAGGAAGAGAAGTTGTCATTCACTCATTGTCTTATCGATTGTGCACAAAAAACGAGTTCCTTTTCGACAAGGAGGGCGATCTCAAGATAAAATAATTTGGGTTTTATGATATGCAATTGAAAGGCGTCCAATGAGTAGACAACCAGTCACCTCCCCATCAACTAATTGATTATTGTGAGCATGGAGCTTGCGGTAGCTGACTGAGAGGAGCAGTTGAACACATGATGTTGCTATGGAAGAGGGGGGCTAGTGAAGTTATCAAATTGATGTAGGGATGTTGAAATGGGGACCAGTGTTTGAAGCAAACTCGGACTCTTGTGGGTGTGTGAAATTCATCAACTTATTGAGACGTTTTAAAGGATCAGAGATGTAATGAGCAAACTTGAGTATTGTTCAGATGAGCAATCAAATCCCTCAGCGTTGTTGTTTATGTGGGCAGAGACAGATTTCAAAGAGACTAAGGTTGACAAAAACAAACTAGACTGGAGTTTGCTGTCTGTGGAAGGACTAGACTCTCGACAATCAATCCCACGATGTGGCATGTTGAAGGAAAGGATGGGCATCGGGCACAATGTGTTTTGGTTTACATGGATCTTTGCATTAAAATCCATAAAGACCAAAATTTGATTCACCTGGTTGAAGGGTTCATGCAAGACAGCGGATTGTTGGATTCAAAAATACTCGTTGGTCGTTGGTTGAAGCATAGTTCTCAACGTTTTTTTGAATTTCATAAAGCGTGTCATGCAACCTAAACTTTCCTGTGAAGCTATATCTCTCATACACTGGAAATCTTCCACAATAAATTTTTATTTCAAAAATTCCCGAAAGCCATTTGCATCATACAGTTCTTGCACTTCCATGCCTAGGTGGTGCATCTGATGATTCAGTTTCCATTGGTGTCACCGCGTTTTGCTCCTTCCAACATGAGACAATAATGTAGGTTAATACCACAATGATAATGAAGAAAAATATGAATCCAATAACTAAGCCATACGTTTCGAGCATTTTGAATGAATTAAATGAGGGAAAGAAAGGAACAATGAATGCTTCTGTACCTTATTGATTGCCCACTAACTTCGTTTTTGAATATGCGACCTCCATGGAAGGAAAATAGAGAGCGAGTGTGTGGGCGTTACGGCAAGAAGGCGAGAGTAAGCTCATATATCCTTCATAAAAGTGAACACTTTGTTTTGAGAATGAGTAACCGATAAATAAAGGATTATGCTCTGTAGAATGCACAATGTCGAGGTTCAAAAAGCATAGAGAGACTCAATTATATTTTGAAAACAGGCACTACGAGTGGCATGTAGTTACACATTTCATATCGGCAGTTTTCCATATACCTACACCCGTGTTTTTCGATGGTTCCTAGAACTGAATAGGACCTAAATAATGGACCAGAACAAAATTTAACAACAACTAAAAACGTTTCCTGAAACAGACCTGATTTTGTTTTCCATCATTTTTACCACAAAACCTTTCCAAGCAGTTAATCATAATCAGACGTTTATTTTGGAGAAATGGTGTCTGGTCCGATTTTCGGTCCTATTCAGGAAAATTCGAAAAATAAGGGCCATGTCTGTTTCTCTGATCCGGTCCTTTTCAGGGACATCTTTGAGTTGGCTGGCCCGTTTCAGAGATAACCATTCTCTATCTGTTTTTTGTCCGAACAAGGCCGATTCAGGTGGTCTGTTTCCGGATTTTCCGGGCTTCTCTTCACTTCTGAAGCCTGTGAACACAGCCCGCCAATTTCTACATCAAGTCATCCATGTTGACAGATCACCCTGTAGTTTATTTTCCAGATTGAGCGTCATCCAGCCATCGAGAGAACAATCATCGTATCACGATAATATCATCAGATACCAAAAAACCAGTTCTGATTTGTTTTTCCAGTGTGCCATACATGTTTTGATGAGCATACTGCTGTTCAAAGAATTATCAGTCACGTGGACGTCGTTGTTTATGCCAGATTTCAATGAGACAAAGGCTGTCAATAATAAAACTAGACTCTAGTGAGGTAAGTTGCACGGAGTAGGACGTTGGAGGAATAACGTTATCCATATTTAGGTTCCAAGAGCAAACTAGACTGTTTTTCAGAGAGATCTATCAAATCCCGTTAAGTTTGAACAAACAAACTAGACTATTGCCAGAATTCAATGAAGTTTGATATCTGTAAACTTTTCTGAATTTTTTTCAAATATGAGTTCTGAAAGACGTCACTTGCAAGTAATCATTCAGTTGAAAGTTTGGTGGCTCCTTTCTGAACAAAAAAACCTTCTCAACATAAGTTTATTCAACTATCCAAATCAAACGACATGATGCTGTATTGGAGGGTAGATGTTAGTCACGGCCATAACTCCATTGCCAGTTGAACTGACTTGTCGTTTAATGTATCGAACATTCGCAGTTTGGTTTTCTTCGTCTGATTCGTCTTCGCAATAATGAAGTGCACATACAGTGAAGAATCCGAGCGCTATCACTGCAATGATAACCAAAATAGCAATAATCACGCGAAGCTCAACCATGGTGAGAATAAATAGGGAAGAAGAAGAATGATATCCAATGAGTAGACAACTCAGCACCTCCCCATCAACTTATTGATCATTGTGAGCAAAGAACGTGGAGTTGTTTGGGTGGAGAAGTTGAGCAATAGATATGGAAGAGAGGGGCTAGTGAAATTAGTTGTTGGGATGTGAAACAGGGAACAGGGAACGGGTGACCCGGGTGGGCGTCATCAACGTATTGAGAGATCCAAATTTTGATGAGCAAACTAGACTGTTGTTCAAATGAGAAATCAAATCCCTTAGCGTTCTTTTTTCATCTAGCTAGACAAATTTCTAAGAGAAAATGATGTTAAAATGTAGACCAGTGTGAATGGGTAGTCGAGACGGGTAAATAGGCACGGTAAACGGGCAAACGGGCAAATATGCTCAAGATCGAACAGGTAATCGGGCACGGGCGGATGGGTAGACGGGTACATGCAGACCGGTGAATGGGCGCATGATCAACCCTGATTTATCAGAAAGTTTTGAATTTTTTTTCAACATTAATCGAATGTAAAGAGCTTTCAAGCCTGAGTCTTTCAACAATGAAACGTTTATTCCAAAACACCGGTACATATTTAGTGTACTGATGGATCGATCTTTAGTAGATTTGATCTCTGTGCTGGATTTTCCGATGAGTCGACTTCAGTGAAACGGACTTTCCGACTTGTATTTGTATTTTGTCCACCACTTTCGATTTCGCTCTTACTTGGAACAATTGTCACATTGATTTTCCTCGAATAACAGAAAAGTACAATGGTGAAAGACGCACTGAAGATCATAAGCACAATGATAATCACAATAGCGATGAATATCTGCGTCTCCATTGGGATGGGAATATCTAACAATAATTGTAAGATGAAGTGATGTGCAATTGAATTGAGAGACATCCAATGATTAGACAACCAGTCACCTCCCCATTGATTATTTCGTGAGCATGGAGCTTGCGGTTGTTGAGAGGAGCAATTGAGCAACTGATGTTGCTATGAAAGAGCTGTAAGAACGGGGGATCACGTGTGGGGGACAGGATCTGTTTAAAAAAAACCTTCTAGCAAAGAAACACTTTATTTTTTTCAAAAAAAAGAAACTACGTATGGGTTGATCCTTTGATTGATCTAATGGATTGATCGCTAGTGGATTTGGATTGGTCTCAACACGACGACGCTTTCTAATTCTTCGCCGGTGGCCATCTGAACATTATTGGAGTGCTAAAAATTATAATAGCGATTAGATCTTGGTTCTAGGCTGCCTAGCCTCTCTAGCCATTAAAATGAAAAATCCAAGATTTGTTAACAAGACAATTTTATTTTCATTTATTCGAATCAATTATATATTAAATGTGTTGGCTCCAGAAAGACGAATACTTCGACAATTCCTCGTGACACAATTTTCCATTTGCTGCTGATTTGAATTCACTTTTCTCGAATAACAAATAAAGATGACTGTGAAGCAAAAACCAAAAATTGTAAGCGAAAGGATGATAATGATAGCGATGAAATCGCGTGTTTCCATTGGATGGAAAATAGCCATACTTGTTATATATGTATGTGCAATGAGCAGAACTTTTTCAATCATTAACTCGCCGAGAAGCTTCTTTCATATATAAGTTATTCGGTTGTGATATAAACCGTTGGTATGATTTAGCAGTAGAAAAAAAAGTTTAAATTTACTAACTATTATATTAGCAAAAAATTCAGGTTAAAGGCATAAGGCTATCAAAGTTAAAGCTATCCTTCATGCTGGAAATGAACAACCTCCCCTTCCATTCTTCTTGGATAAACCGCCACTGTAAAAAATATCGGCACATTCTCATGTTTCGCTTTAAAAAGTAAATACAACGCCACACCAACACTGCAGACAAACATGAGTGAAACCACGGAGATGCTGAAATCCAAAGAAATTTCAGATTAGTCATAAGTTTTTCGCTCACAATACAACCATATATATTCCAAGTAAGCTCTTCATAGATGGTGAAAAATAAGAGGGTTCTAGAGAGATGTTGGTGGTATTCAGATACATATCGATAATAACGCTCGTTTGGTTTTGTGAACTAAAAGGTTGGGAAAACAATGCATTGGGGAATATGGTAAAGGGCAAGTGAAATAAGTTTAGGACAGGCAGCGCAGATGTTTGTTCTCAGAAGTGTATGTTGTAGTGTGAGGAAATAGGATTTCCTCCTTCTCAATTTAAGTATTTGTCCCAGGAGATATTTAAAAGATACTCTATTAAAGATAAGAGATTAATGTGTAGGAAATGAGCCCAACTATGGCTCCTGCTCCAAGACTGATGTGTTGGACTGATCTCAATAAAATCTCCATGTGTTTGAAGCATCCCCAAATATTGAAGGAAAAATAATGATAGGCCAAAAAAATACAGTAGTCTGTTATATTTTGTTCGGTTGAAAAATTAAAAATATTATAACAGTAGGCATATATGCATTTAGAACATAAGTTAAAGACACCTAGACAGTTGGAAATCATTTTTTAGTTATTACAGCATTTTTGTTAACTTTACCATTGAGTTTTGACGTTTTCAAAAGTGTACGAGTAAAAACTAATACACACAAAGTATAGCAGGCAGCCAAATACCTTAAATATCGGCTACTTGTTTGATTGACCTTCCTAATTTTTTTAGAAGTAATGAGACCAATCTGACTGGCACGTTTTTTGCTATAAAGGTGAGGGAGATACTATGACAGAGAATATCAATTATGCTCTACTTTTTTTGAAACACACTTAGGTCACCGATATTAAAGGTCATATAACCGGGGTCCTAACTTATAGTTATCAATCCAGATAAGATGTGTAACAGTTCGAACCCCCATTTCTGAACAAACACCCTGTTATTCCAGATAAACATGACTACCTGCCCTGTCTCGTCGTATACTTCCATCAGTGGTTATAACTATACATTCACGTATAGCGCCAATACCTGGACACTTATGAAATATTGCCCCACTGGATGGGGACAATTCGCAAGAACTGCTGGACAATTTTGCATAAAGATCTTCCAAAAAAACGGGGCGCTTGCATCAACAGATTCTACCAATGGCTGTGTCGAAGTTTCGGGTACAGTTATCGGATTTTTCAGCGATGAAGAAAGGATCTATGCAATGTGTAAGTTACCCCCATTTTTGAAATCTAAGTCATTTCACATTTTTAGCTCAACTTCTGGCAACGGCAAGCACCCCGGAAAACACTACAATGGATATCGAACATGTACTTCGAATTCGAGTTCATGTGGCTTTCTAGAAGGTTGGACATTTAGTGACAACTACCTCGGATCATACACTGGATATAGTTTCCAAACTGGTGAACCTAGTTGGCACACAACGTCTTCAGGAGATCTAGTTAGGTGCCTTCAAATGGTGGCCTCGTCCACGGTATCTGGTGTGAATGGGACAATCTACGCTGTATCGTAAGAAAAGTAGATGCTTCTAAAGTTAGGTTGATTTTAAGATGCGGCGAGGCGACTGCTGATGCTTATGGATGTGGATATTTGCTAACATGATGTTGATCTTGGTGTAAAATAAAAATCGGTTGATAGATTTTTTATTTTTGAAGACTTTCGATATTGTTCAGGGACTCCTTTATTGAAAACTTCATTGATCAAAAATGAGGAAAGTTCAAAACCCAAGTTTCTAATCAACATCATGTTGAAAATGAACTGCACCATCCTCCAATCGATTTCTTGGAGCTATTCTTGGCACGGAATATGAAATAGAACGCCACACCAACAGTGCACACGAACAACCCGAACACTGCCAAAATTCTGAAAACAGTTTCTGTAATTCTTCTGGATTTACTAGGGGAGAGGGCTCACAATATAAGCATGGATAATTCGAGTAGAAATCGAACCGAGTTAGAAACGTCTATCGATTCTGTCTCGATGTTGTCTAGACCCACACTGGCAAGAAACATCATTTGCATTTGAGGAGAAGAATAGCAGAAATAAAATGATTTTTTTTCTTTAAAAAAAAATGAAGACAGGGCAGGTAATTAGAAAAACATTAGGGAGTTGGAAATGAAGTGGAAGATCGATTTTATGATTCTTTTTTTTCCATGGTTCTATATTCTTTGTACAATCCATTCCTTGATGCGAGTTCAGGTGTGATGCTTCGCGACTCGAAGTTATTTTTCAGAATTGAGGTAGCATGGCTATCAACTTCTTCAACAAGCCAAAATGTTTCCATAACACCTTTGCCTTTGATGATGACTTCACCTCGAGATTCAGTCTTGAAGCCACCGACCACTTGAGTTAACATACGATTTGCTTCTCCAGAAAGATGTATTCGACCAGCTGGAAAAAAAAACAATTTAGTTTTTTTTCAGAGGAAAACCCGTGCAGAGCCGTCAATGCCGTACATGCCCGTACATGCCCGTACATGCCCGTACATGCCCGTACATACCCGTACATACCCGTACAATCCTGTACATGCCCGTAAGTGCATGTGCACACTCGTACACACATCCGTATATGGCCTTACACACACGTACATGCCCGTACACGCCCGTACATGCCCGTACATGCCCGTACACGTCTTTACATGACCGTACATGACCGTACATGACCGTAAATGCCCGTACACACACCTGTACCCGTACACATCTTTAAATGATCGTACATGCCCGTACACATCCGTACACACCTTTACATGACCGTACATGCCCGTACATACCCGTACAACCCTGTACATGCCCGTAAGTGCATGTGCACACCCGTACACACATCCGTACATGGCCTTACACACACGTACATACTAGTACACACCCGTACATGCCCGTACACGCCCGTACATGCCTGTAGACACATCCGTACATGCCCGTACACGCCCGTACATGACCATACATGACAGTACATGACCGTACATGCTCGTACATGCCCGTACATGCCCGTACATGCCCGTACATGCCCGTACACGCCTTTACATACATGACCGCAAATGCCCTTACACACACCTGTACCCGTACACATCTTTAAATGATCGTACATGCCCGTACATACCCGTACATGCCCGTACACGCCTTTACATGACCGTACACGCCCGTACACGCCTTCACATGACCGTACATGACCGTAAATGCCCGTACATGCCCGTACATACCCGTACATGCCCGTACACGCCTTTACATGACCGTACACGCCCGTAGGTATCAATAAAACGTTTAATTGAGTATGCATAAATTTAGATTTAAAAACCCACGTTTTCCATTACTCTCCATTCGACTCGCCGTATTCACCGCATCACCAAATAAACAATACCTAGGCATTGTCAAACCAACCACTCCTAAAAAAAACCAACACAACTTTCACCATACATTTCAAAAAGGTAGATCATACCTGCAACAACACTACCACAGTTTATACCAATTCTTAAATTAATCCTTTCGCCTGGTAAGTGAGAGATTCTGAAGAATTCCAAACTCCCTAAGAATCCCAACGCCATCCGTGCAATATGACGAATATGCTCATTGCCATTTCGATGAGGTAAGCCTGACACACAAAGGTAGCCATCACCTATAGTTTCGACTTTATACACATCGTTTTGTTCAATGATATTGTCGAAGATTGTGTAAAGATCATTGAGCAAGGTGACAACTTGGAATGGTGAGCATTTCGCCGCCAAATTGGTGAATTTCACCACATCGGAGAAAAATATAGTGACTTGCTCAAAGGTTTCTGGCTCCACGCCTTGACCTAGTTTCAATTTCTCGGCCACAGTTCTAGGGAGCATTCGATATAGTAATACATCTGACTTCTTCTTCTCTTCGACGAGTTCTTTGGTTCTCTCGGTGACCTCATCTTCCAAAGTAGAGGCATATGTCTCAAGCATGTTGAATACATGGTCCATAAGATTTGATTTTCTTCCATTGTTCATCCCATTTAACAGCGATTTGATCTGTTCGATTCGCGGCCTCTCAGATGGTTTTTCTGTCCAGCAATCTTTAACAAGATGCAACAATGCTGGATTGATTTCCAGGGTTTCATCAGGTTCTAATGTTGGGCGGAGTGGATTCATGCCACCTTTCTTTATTTGGTACAAAACTTCTTCCACTTTCTCCTTCCGATTCTCAATGTCAAATGCAGAAGTTCTTGTCATAACTTCCGCACAAATAATAGCAAAACTATAAACATCCGCCTCCTTCCCGGGCTCGGCAGAGTTGTTCCGAAGAAGCTCGGGAGCTCGCCACAACATTTTCCTCTTTTCCAGTTTTTCAAAACCCCGTATGAAATGGAGTCCATAATCGGATATTTTGATCTGCCAACGATCATCAATAAGACAACATCGAGAGGTGAGGTTTCCGTGAAAAGCAAGGAATGAGTTATGAATATAACCAAGTCCACCAGCAATGTCTCGGATCAATGAAAAGATGAAGAAGCCATCCATTTGCATTGAACTCTTCTCGATGACATCAGCCAATGAACCTCTGCAACTTTGGATCTTTATGAAATTATTTCTTCTATGCTCTTAACCTCGAACAATATCTCCAAATCGATAAAAGCTGCGTTCCATCCAAACACAATCCAATAAACTTGTTCAAATTATCATGATCCATAGATCTCAACCTCCGGAGCTCTGTCCGATCATCAGCGTTGAATTGCACCCGAACTTCATGCTTCCTAGCTGCCACCACGTCGAGCTGTAATTTTAACAAGAATTCATGTATTCATACATGACTTCCGTTACCTTATAATTATAGAAGGCAAATCGAGATGTTTCACTGCGACTTTCGATCGTTGTCTTGGTCGTGGTTGATGGTCCGCTGGCGAACGATCTTTGACTATATTCGGCGTTCCCCTTTTTCTGAACCTTTGTCAACTCGGCGAAATGCACATGCCATAGTTGATCTTGTCGTTCTACCTCTTTCTTCTTCATCCATAAAGTGTATACTACTCCGAAGACAGTGGCCGAGACTGCGAGGAAAATAATAAACGCCACAATGATGGTGTAAACTAGGTAATCTCGCAGGAAGTCTACCGGACATTCATCACCACTAAAACCGCATACAGGGACAGATAAAACTGGTGGATCGCCTTTCCAGAAGACACTAACATCAGTGTAATAGGGTAGGTAATCAACAGTGTCATTGGACACGGTAATTCTAGCATACGTTGTGGGTAGTTTTGAACTGTTCAGTCCAATTAAATACACCTCATTGGTTCTGGATAAATCAGCGCCAATGGTGACCGCACCCCCACCAGTTCCCATAAACGTCATTCCAATGTTATCAATTATTAGGGAACCATTTGTCACGCCAGCGTTTGGATGTTTCGCTAGGGTTTGATTCACTGCTTTTGCATAGGCGTAGAATGCATCAGCAAGTTGACCAGCGTAAGTTGAAACCGATTGATAGGTCGAGTTGGAGCAAGCAGATGTGCAGTTGAACGGAGCATCTCCCATTCTCTCGATGACCTGAGAGCTGAAGTTGGTATACTGCTCGGTGACTTCTATCAACATTCCGGCGTTCTAAAAAAATAAACCTTCCGATGTCTTAAAATGGATCCTAAATGTCTTAAAATAGACCCTGAATTTCTTAAATTAAATGTCTCAAAATAGACCCAGATTGTTTTAAAATGTACTATTAAGCTCTTCAAACCGACCCTGAATGTTCTAAAATATACCCTGAATGTCTCAAAATAAATCCTGAATGTTCTAAAATATACTATGAATAACCCTGAATGTCCTACAATAGACTTCGGATGCCTTAAATTACACCCTGATGACCTCAAAACATACCTTGAATGTCTTAAAATGAATCCTAAATGTCGTAAAATAGACCCAGAATGTTCTAATATATACTATCAAGCCCTTAAAACGGTCTCAATGTCCTGAAATGGATCATAAATGACCCTAAATACACCCTGCATACTTTAAAATATACCTTGAAGGTCTCAAAACAGATCCTGAATGTTCTAAAGTATACCATGAATAACCCTGAATGTCCTTCAATAGACTTCGGATGCCTTAAAGTATGCTAAAGTACACCCTGTTTGATGCCTTAAAGTACACCCTGTTTACTTTAAAATATACCTTGAATGTATTAAAATAGACCCTAAATGTCCTGAAATCAACCCTGTATGTCTAAACTAACTACCCTGAAATAATCTCCTAAAAATAGACCTCGAAAACCCAACACAAAACCATAGTGACCAGATCCGTTATCCAACTCACATCAACTATAAAGAGCACTTTATAGAACGCATCCCTCGCTTGATCCCCTGTCAAACCACTGTCCAAACCAATCGCCCCCTCCCAAATGTAATGCCATAAACCACCCATGTCATCGACGCCTAAAAAATAGGTCTCATAATATTTGAACGGTACTAGGACAGGCTTACGGAACCCTCGAGAATTCGTCTCAGCCATGATATAGATGTATTCATCTGTTACCGCGTTTTCGAGATACGCTGCTTGCATGAATGCGCGTTTTTGACCTCCACCAGAGGCGAAACAGCTGACGATCACTGAACAAAAAAATCGATAAATGTAAGTATTATATATCATAGTTTCAAAGTACCTCTTCCTCTAGTTTTGATCGCTTTGATAGCAGCTCTTAACGAATCCATGGTAATTGTTCCAATTTGATACAAATACGCTAAGGTCACATCATTATATGCAGAAATCACAGTTTGCACATCGTTCTTCAAGCTATCACACTTTTCCTCATCTCCATCATTCGAATATACAAAGACGAATTGTGTCCAACCAAACTGTTTCATTAGTTTATGAATTGCCTGGGCTAAACTATAGGAATTTACGGAGAGGGATACGGTAGTTGGGTAGGTCGTAGTGTCGGAAAATTGAACTGCCGTGGTGAGACCCCACAGGAAGACGGGAATGTTGTAATATGCACCAATGGCGGCGGCTGAATGCGCGGCTGGAAAACAAAGCATTCAGGATCTATCTAACTTCTCACTCCTCACGTCGATTGCATGTTGGTCCAAAGAGCACATTGATCTTGCTTTGCTCAACCATATTCATCATTTTACCAGCGCCCTGATTCTCGGTACATTCATCGAAATCAATTGTGAAACTTGGAACATATCATTGTTCTTATGTATACAGAGAGGAAGGAGGACCTACTTGAAGGTATAGTTATCAAGAAGATGATCATTGCGAATGTTATCTTGAGCAATGAGCACAGCTGAGGCAGAAGTTCGATATCCTACAGCTACCAGACGGTCAGTCACGTTCTGAAAAAAATGTTCGTAATTAAATATAGGGCTTCGTGGGTTAGTGCCAGGATTAGTGATCATTCTTTGAGATGGGATTAAGCTAAGATCTGGTATTTTGATCCTCGCCATCGTAAAAAAAAATACTAGACCTATAAAATGAGTATCCATGTAACCATGTGGTTAGTCTTCAAACTTTATGCACCACTCTTTTTGTGAAACTATGGATATCTATGTGATCTGCCTCATTACTCTGTTTCAATTACCGAAAGCTAATTCATCACTTTTTGTAATTGAAGCAATACCGGTAGATCCGACTGGGTGTATTAACTATTATTTGACAATAGATGAGTGTTTGATTGAGCTTAGGAATGATACTTTGAAACTGGTTAGTTAAAAGTGGATTGATTGGAGCATGGAGGTGAAATTGTAGATTGCTTACGGTTCCGATGGAAATTGCACAATTTGCTCCTGGTGTACATCGTTCTATGAAACTAATATAACCAACACGTTCTTTACTATCAAGGTAATCATGGACCGAATGTTTCATTATTTATAGACTGGTTCAAAAAAATATGGGACGTCTAGGATTGTAAGAAGGATGTTATTCTATTATTTTCTCATGACACTACAAGATTTCATTGAATTTAGAGTATCAGCTTGTATAATGGGTGTCCAATTTGAATGTTTTTTGACCGGGATGGGGTCAGATTCGGCTTAGCTGGCTGGCTGATTGACTTGCCAAAAACTGACCCAATAGAACCCAATTTATCTCCTAATATTCCTGTTTCAGACAAACATGACAACCTGCCCTTTCTCTCCATATTTATCAGTCAGTGGGGAGAACTACACCACCAATTATAGCGATAACACTTGGACTATGGTTAAGACATGCCCTAGTGGTTGGGGACAATTCACAAGAACTGCTGGTCAAGTTTGCATCAAAGTAAAAGATATACCTAGGAAGAACGGTTTAGTAGATTCTCACAGAAGATTTTCAGATATTTCAATATGATTCGCTGATATCTGAGGCTTCTGCTACCTCAAATTGTAGTAGTATATCGTCAGTGGTTGTTGGTTTTGAGACAGTTGAAGAGCGAATCTTTGCGACTTGTGAGTTCTATTTAGAAATCTTTTCAACCTATCCGAGAAGTTCAGCCCAACTCCTGGCAACCGCCCAGAACACAACAAATGTTACCATGTGGATCAGTGGAATGCGCACCCCATCGTGTCAGAATAGTTACTCCGCAAGCCTAACTAATTGCGCCTGGTCGATTGGTTGGTCATTCAATGATACTTATCTTCGATCTCTAGATGGATATTCATTTTCTATTGGCGAACCAAGTTGGCGAAGAACTCCACTAGGAGTTGCGCGATGTTTGAAGTTATCGGCTTCCTCGAGTAATGCCACGCTAAATAGCACAGTGAGCTCAGCCGCGTATGTTTTTTCAAAGATTTTTGTTGGTGAAAGTTTGAATTAATGCTTTCAGATGCCTGGTAGAATACACAAATGGCTTTGGTTGCGGATTCTTACTAACTTGATGTTTTTTTGTAATAAAAAATTTGGAATGTTGAATTGAAATATTGAAAATACACTGGCTGTTAGGCCGATTTTAGGACTCGGCAACTTTTCTGCGACATATACTTTGATCATCGTTGAAAAGAGAACCAAGTAACGAATTGGGTGTTTTTGTGTATCTTGTACAATGTGCACCTAGCTGTTCTTAGAAAAATGACACCTTTCCTTTTTCACAATATTAACTTATCAGTTATCAAAGTCATACAACTATGTCAAATGCAAGGTCTTATTTTAAAAATTGTGATGATCTTGAACCATTTTCCCATCCCCTTGAAATTAATCAAACCCTTCCCCATCGTCATTTGTTTTTCATGTTCTAGACCAACCCTCATTCATCCCGAAATGTCTCGTGTCACCATTAGAAACTCATTCATTCGAGACAATGCGAAGAATCAAACAATTATTGTTCTTCTTTCTTTTTTGTGTTTCGGAAATTAATTCATCACTATTCGTGATTAAAGCAACACCAATAGATCCGACTGGGTGTGTTAATTATGATTCGAGTATAGATGAGTGTTTGATTGAGCTCAGTGATAATACTTCTAAATTGGTTAGTTGTACGGTGGATTTATTTGAGAATGTACATAGGTGAGATTGTAGATTGCTTACGGTTCCAATGGAAATTGCACAATCTGCATTTGGTGTTCATCATTTTACGAAACGAATGTAATCAACACCTTTTTTGCTATCAAGGTAAGGGAAGGGTAGGGGAACCTGGGGCATTATCGACTAAATATCCAGTCGATTATGAATTCGTTCAGGCGAACTTAAACCTTTCGAGTGTCAATTGGTGGAAAACAGAAATCTCAGAGAATCACGTAGATTTCGGTCAAGCATAGCTACGGGTATGGGTCGTTTGACGTCAAAAAACTCGTTCATACGGTTGAAAAGTATGAAACAATTTTAAAATTTCAAGGTTCAACATTTTTCAATACAGAAAAGTCCATTTTTGAAAATTTAGAACTTCAGTTTATAAATAAAAAAATAATTTTTGGATAAATACGTGATAAAATTGTTTTTTCTTGCAAATCAGAAAAGAAACTCCCAAAAAAAAATCCGGTTTCTCAACCCTGATATAACAAAGTAGGATCCTATTATTTTCTCATGACACTACAAGCTTCCATTAAATTTTTAGTATCGGCTTATATAATCGGGTGTCCTATTTGAATGGTTTTTGACCAGGGTGGGGTCGGGTTGGGCTTAGCTTGCTGGCTGGCTGACTTGCCAAAAACTAACCCAATAGAACCCAACGAATCTCCTAATATTCCGGTTTCAGACAAATATGACTACCTGCCCCACCTCTCCATATTTATCAGTCAGTGGGGAGAACTACACCACAAAATATAACGATAACACATGGACTATGGTCAAGATATGCCCGACTGGTTGGGGACAATTCACAAGAACTGTTGGTCAAATTTGTATCAAAGTAAGGCTTAGAAAATATAGGTTCTCATGAGAGCATTTCAGGTTTTCCAATATGATTCATACGTATCTCAAGCAACCGTTGAGCCAAATTGCAGTAGTATATCATCAGTGAATGTTGGTTTTGAAACAGAAGAAGAACGAGCTTATGCGACTTGTAAGCAAGATTTCTGGTCACCAGGTTTCAATGATTTTTTAGCCCAGCTCCTGGCGAATGCACAAAACACAAAAAACGTAACCATGTGGATAAGTGGGCTACGTATCGCAACATGTTGTGTTGGTACCTCACCAACTGATACTGGTTGCATTTGGTCGACTGGTTGGTCATTCACTGATACCTATCTCGGAACCCTAGATGGATACAAGTTCTCGAGTGGTGAACCTAGTTGGCGTAAAACTCCAATTGGTTTTGTGAGATGCCTGAGACTTGTCGCTTCTTCGACTAATACCACAATGAATAGCACTATCAATGCCGCCTCGTAAGTTATAATATGACCTGGTCTCAACATGGCTTATATTTTTTGTAAACTAAACTTGTCAGGTTCAACCTTGGCTTTTGAACGTGAATCGTGTTGAGCCCATGTTAAAGCCAACCCCTGTATTTCATATTTTTTTCAGATGCCTACTAGAATTTGCTAACGGTTTTGGATGTGGATTTCTGTTAAGCTGATGTTGTTTACTAATGAAGGGTTCCAGATATATGTATGTTAATGTTTTGATTTTTGCTCTGCTAAAAAAGAATGTTTCCAAAAATAAGATCGCTTCCAGGAATTTTCGGACAACAGTCATCATTATTCTTCGTGTCACCAATAGAAACATCATTGAGAACAAGACTTTTTTTAGACTCCGAGGAACAAAAATCAAAGGAAGAAAAAAAATACTCACCTCCACAAAAAGTAGGCCGACTTGAATAACTGTCTTCTGAGCATCGAGATATAAAAAATTGGACAAAATCCAGAACCATGTTATCATATTTTAGTGAAATAATAACAGCAAAATAACAAGAAGCCTTTGCTATGAAAAAAAATCAACTTAATCCCCCTTCCGGACAATTTTCATTAGTCATTATTTATGAGGCTTCAAGAGTGAATTTGTCTCTTATCTAAAATATACACTTTCATTTGGATAGGGTGACATATATTGGGGTGTATGATGATGATGGTATGGAGCAGGATGAGCTGTGTAAATCGGCGCCATCATCATTTGTGGTGGGTGATAGTAGATAACTGGCTCGGTTGTTGGAACTATGATATTGTGTGGTGCCGCATTGCAATAACAACATCCATAACAGATGACGAGGAGAATGATGATGACGAATAGCACAAATATTCTGGAATTTTGGAACAGTTGTTTGATTTGAAAATATGATTTTGAAACTTACACATCGTCCATTGACAAGAATAGAAAAAAATGTGAAAGTGGAAAAAAAAAACTGATTGTGAGTGGGACAGGTGAAGTTGTGTTATCAGGAATTAATCGAAATGCGCATGATTACTTGCTTTCGAAATGTTTCGAATTGTAGTGTCTAAAGAATGTTATGCCAAGGAGCGGGTGCTTGAACTCACTTTGGCTGTTAACACGTCGCACATTGACAAACTCGTTGGTGTCAAGGCGTGGCTGCTTAGCGGAAATCGTTATGTCAAGCAGAAGTGGCGTCGAAGCTGCACGAGAAGATTCGAACGATATCTGTCAACGCAAGCACTCCTTGACAAACATGCTGATGTTAAGGTTTGGCTGCTTTGGGGATTAGTTATATCAAACAGCGTCGTCTAGGTACCCTTTCAAGACTCTGTCACCTTACCAGAGCGTTTTCTGTCAAGGCGAGGATCTTTAAACGCATCTGGGTTGTCAAGACTTCACTCCTTGACAACCTCGTTGGTGCCTAGATGTAGCTGCTTAGCTAAGATAATTTTGTCAAGCAGTGGTAATCGTTAGGAAAATCTTTTTTGTCAAGCTGGTACACCTTGACCATCCCATTGATGTCTAGGCAAGGCTCTTTAGATGGTTACGTTCTGTCAAGCAGTGGTGTCTAGGCACCAACTCTCCTGGGTGACACTTATATTTCCAAGCCTGCTTGACCTATATTTATAAATTTCCAATTTTTGAAAATGATCAGAACAATTTTATCGAAAGGGGCTAAGCGCCCCTACTAAAAGGCGCGTAGCTCCTTTTTTATATTTCTAATTTTCCAATTTTTGAAAATGATCAGAACAATTTTATCGAAAAGGGCTCTCTAGGCAGCTAATTTCGTTTCAAGGTGAGCCTTTCTCAAATGTTCCACTCAATAAACCTAAAATTAGGTTTTGCACTGATCAACTCTTCATTACTAAGCAACCAATTAGAGCTTCGCATCAATAGACTTCCTCTTTCTAATCTCATTTTCATCTCATCAAAAATGCTCTATGAGCACAACTTCACCGACCAATTTATCATATTCTTGTCAGTCTCTCTCCTAGTTTTTCCAGTCTTTTGTTGTTTTTTTTCAGAATGATTCTAACCCTATTCATCGTCTTCCTCTCTATACTATTCGTTTGTTACATGGCGAACAAATTCGAGAAACAAGATTCATTAAGCGAAGATCAAGAAGTATCAGGCACTTTCCAGATGTCAACATTTTTAAGGTCCGAAGAATTCATTCACCAGGATCAGTTAAGTCTATGTGAACATGAGGTTTTTGCCTAAGAAAAATTAGGATAAAAAAAAAAAAAAAAATTTTATTTTTTATTCAAAAACTTTTCACATGCTAATAACGATCCAAGAAACGCCACAATCACTCCTCTGAAAAAATACCCTTTGGTATAACCTGTAAATCGTCGGTCAGTGGTCAACTTACATCACAACAGCTCCGGCGGTATAAAATGAGCAACATCCAACATCACAGCAATAAGACATGGATTTGCATCCAAAAATAATTTGCTTTGGGATGGTTCCATTGGGGAGTTGAGAATTATACAACTCTTTATCATCACTTTGAATCACGTAGACACATTTTTTCGGCTTGTTTTTGTCTGGTTTATAAAATCCATCCCAATAGTAGTTGTTTGAATTGTAACTGCAATTTTTCGGTTTCAAATGTATGGGGTATTTTCAACAAACAAAAAAGTGCTTGTGTGGTCGAGTGGTTAGCAGGAGTGGTCATGGTGCACGCTATGCTGGTTCGATCTCCCTTAGTGAAATCATTTTTTTTTGTTAAACATTTTTATCTTCAACCCTCTCCCAGAAAGTATTTTTCTAATATACGTCACTGAAAAACATCCATCTCTTCTCTTTCTCTTCCAATTTCAAATTCAAAGCGCGTGATAAAAAAAAAGCGAAAAAACAGGTTCTGATCTAACTAATGAATGACCCGGAATGTATCTATCTCAACGTCACTGACCCACAGATCAAGTCAGGTAGATGTTTCTGATTTCTGTTCTTAACTATGTTAAAAAAAAGAGGAAAAGTAGAAACTTATAGTTAGGTATTTTAAGGGGTTGTCTAGTTATGTGACGTACGAACAGTAGAAAACAACAACAAATACAGTACTAATTCAAAGGAGCACGCCGATTTTTACACAAAAATTTACTTGCAGTACACCATGCATATCTAAATGACGGATTTATTCAGTTTTCTCTTTTTTTTTGTAAAGTCGGCGTGTTCCTTTAAATTCATACGGTACCTTTTAGTCGTGTTTGAACAGGTTTTGAAGCGTTTTCTTTCCGTTTTTTGCTGTTCCAAAATTTAGAGTTGGTTCTAAAAAAAACAAGAAAAATGATGATATTATTTGAAAAAATTTTATAATTTTCAATTTTCCAAATTATAATATGCTTCGTACGTTCAAAAAAAAATTAAATCGTTTTTCACGTGACCTATTTGTCCATAATTTCTCTGAAATTAGGTATTATAAGGGTTTGATCCGTTATGTCGCGTCCAAACAGAAAACGAACAACAACAAAGTACCGTACCATTTTAAAGGCGCACCCCGATTTTTACCAAAAATTGACTCCTAACACACGATTGCATATCTATCTGGTGGATTTATTTCGTTTTCTCTTGTTTTTTTTTTTGAAAATAAATGCATCAGTTGCTCTTTTAGATGTGCTTCAAGTTCAAAAAAGGGTTCCACAATATTTCTAAAAGAAGTCATAAAATGTTGTAATTTTTACAACCTCACTCACATAATTGGTCTACTCGGCGACAATATGATATTCGATCCGCTCCCCTTCGCAAACTGAAACTGATCCTTGGTCTCATCCACAAATCCCTTATGAAAATTTGATTGCAATCGATGCTCACCCACTCCCAATCTCAAATTCCTCGATTTTGCCAAATCCAATTTTGCCTGAGCCAAGGTCTTGGTCTTGTCAGCTTCGGCTATTGAAAATAGAAAAAATGCTAGAAATAATTGTCGCATTTTTGTTGTTGTTGTGGTAGTAATCAATCAATTAGCAATAGTGGTCAAAAAATATACGTTGATACTTGAAAAAAAGATATAGAGACATAGAGAACGTAGAGATACTACTCTTTTCAGTTTTTTCCTTTTGTTTTTTGTTCGTTTCAGATAGTCACACTTGCAAATGATACAAAGTTCTATAATATAATATTTACAACAAAAATTTGACGATATCATTTTTGCCCACAATCAATACATAAATGATATTAAAAATTAATTTAATGGAATTTGAACACATCAAATCTGAAGAAAATGTATGTATTCACTTGTAACACATGTTGATTTTCTTCCTCTTGGTTTTTTTGAACCCTGTCGAATCGGATACCTCGGTTTTTGTCCCAAAACATGAGACAAATCTGACAGAGCAGACCTCGTTCTGTGGAGCGGGTTCAATTTCCAAGAGAATTACGTTTATTGTGATAAGGTTTTTTCGAGTTTTTCAAGGTGGGTAGAATGAATAAACACTTATTCGTGAATGGACCTTTGAGATGTTGAAAGTAAAGTTAGTTGGGCTCAAAATTATCCGTTCGGTCCATATTTCGCACAGCTATGCACCAACAAAGTGCTCTTTTCTGAAAAACAATGTCTGGGAAAATGAGAATCAGAAAATTGTTTTTCTGAACGTTTTCATTTTTCTTCTGAAAAAGTAAATTTTTACTGCTAAAATGCTCTTCTGGGATAGTTAAAAGTTTCTAAAATCAACTTGTCAAAAAAAAAAAAGCAGCAGTGTAGTTCAAAAATTCGAAAAGTGTCAAAAAATTGACGAATTCACTCCAAATCGTGTTTCGTCTTTGGCGTACGTATGCAATTCTCAACGATTCCAAAATTTACGGACTTTAAAAAAAACAGAAGTTTTTTGTGTTCTTTTTTTAAGTAGCACAAGTGGTAGAAAATCATAATTTCAAAATTTTAGAAAAAACAGAAATTATTTCATCATATAGGCTCTTCACATAGATAGCATGGTAAAAAAACGTGTTTTTTTTCAAAATTTTTTGTAAATTTTAGGTTCGATTAGTATTGCATTGGTACGTCTTCTACCAAAGTTTGAAGCAGATTCATCAATTTTTAAAAACCTTATGAATTTTTGAAATTTCACTGTGTTTTCAGAAAAACTAATCATTAAATCAAGAAAATATGAAAAAATGGAGAATTTTGCCGATTTGTGCAAAATATAAAAAGTTTTGCGGTGCTGGAGACACATGCGGCCATCCATTACCTCACAAGACATAGCAGGCAGCCAAACGCCATCAATGTCGGCTACTCTTTTTTCTTTTCCAGAGGATCTCAGTCATTGTTGCGCGATTCACGACGATTGTTATGACAATCAGCTTGGCAAGCGGAAATGTGACATGGATTTCAGACAATGTACACATGCAAGTCCCTTTTTCTCTCCTGATCATTTTTACATACAGTATATTTCTTTAGAAGCTAAATATAATATTTTCGGATGTTGCTTACAAAGCTGTCCAATATTGGGGTGATCATGCATACAAAGAAGCGGCTAAACGTAAGCCTCTCGCTCTTTTTTTGTGAGATAAAGTCACATTGAACTTTAGCACTTCCTAACACAATTTATCAACTGAACGACGAGACACTTCGTCGTCAATTCGAGGAGATTCACAAAGTTTGTCAGAAATCAAAAGCAAATCTTTCGTCGTGTGTCATTCGATATGAGCATTGTGTGAATAGGAATGGATTGGATTGTAAAACCTGGGTAAGATAATCAAACTTGAAAAAGTGAAAAAAAAAACCTTTTTTTTTTTACTAAATAAATAGAAAAATGTTTATAATGTCAGGTGAATTATGCTGATTTTGATAACTCAAGATTAATTATGACATAGAGCCGAAAATAGTCATTGAAATGGAACGGATCAGAAAAAAACAGACTTTATTTTACCTGAACCGGACCTGAAAATGGGACCAGGCAACATTTAAAAGAGATAAACTTGTGCATATTAGACTTCTTTTTAAAGGTGGGGTAAAGGGACTCGACAAGTTGCTCTTAAATGAAAGAGCCTATTTTCAGGTAAGATCCTCGAGTGATTTTTAACCAAAAGTCTAGTATTCGAGAAAAAAAAGTTCAAAGTCAAAAATGTGAAGATTTTCACGTTAAAAGTTTCAAAATTTTTTTTTTCAAATGAAATTTTCTCGAAAACTAGACATTTCCATAAAAAACCGCTCGAGGGCCTTACCTAAAAAAAATGTGCTCTTTCATTTAAGAGCAACTTGCCGAGTCCCTCTACCCCACCTTTAAAAAAAAGTAAAATTTATTTTTTTGAAAGTAGGCCCAGGTTCTTTTCAAAAATTCCGTTCTGGTTTGTTTCTCTGGTCCGATTCAAGAAAAAAAAAAACATAGAGTGAGGTCCGTTTTTTTCTGATCCGGTTTGTTTCAGGGAAAATGGTAATCCAACCAGGTCATCGGTTTCAGGATTTACAGAAATGGACTTCTGAACAATTCTACGTCATTGGATAGATTTTTGAACGTTGATCAACATCCCGTATTAAATTTCTCCCAGTGCACATTTTTCAGAATTGAGACTTACATTGGAAAAACAGAATATAATCTACTATACATAACTTGATCTCCTGAGAATTTCGAAAAAATTCTTAGCTTTGAGATATCACAAGAATAAGGAATTCTAGGTGACTTTAGAATACTAGTAATTCGGAATTTCAAAATTCAAGTTTTTGTTAAGAGAAGATTCAAGAGTTTGTTCATACTTCACAGTTAGTTGTTCATACTTCACAATCAACTTCCAGAAGCGCTTCTATATTTCAAAACTGAGAATCACATTCGGAAAAACAGAAACGGATAACGGGATGTTGATCACGTCAGTAAAAAAATCTCATATTTTTCCAGTTTGCCAGTTGCCTTCTCTACACCTACAGTCATCGTGAGCTCGACACACCTTGTGATGACAAAATCGAGAACTTCATCAAAACCGACTTGCAAATCTCCGACGTTCCATTCCTCCCTGAATAACCTTTTTTTGTATTATCTCACCCGTTGTGAAAATCATAAATTGTATCCCTCCCCAAGTGTCTGTCTCTATCTACAAATGTGTATATCTGTGTGCGTTTTTCCAGTGTTAACCGCCTTCCTTTTTTCCCTCAAAATCACCATAGTAACTCGCTTTCAGTTATCAACATCGCCTAGTTTTTTACTATTATTTCTTTGCGATAATGAGACTCGTTTTATTATTACCCATTTTGACATTGGCCCAAAGATTTCCCGGGTTAACACCGCCTAGAAGGTACTGTACCTAATCCTAGCACACAAATAGAAAGAGAGTTTCAGAGAGACTTATTTAACCGGTTCGGAATTCGAAAGAACACTTTTCAACCACTTGCTCAATTCTTCTACAGTTACTGTCCTTGAAGATGACGTCACACTTCTTCTAACCAGCTCTAATCTCACATACAGTGTGACAGACCCAGACACACCTTTCGAGTAAGAACTTCCTATCTATACCCCTAGGTGTATTGTAGTTTTCTAGGTTCATCGATCGTTATTATTATTTTTCGGAAGACGCATTTCACAAGGGCAACAATGAAAACTTTTCATATTCGTACATGTGTGTCTTCAACACGACAGATGACTCGGATAGTATATTAACAAGGGTAGGTGGGGAACTTCTTCTTCAAAAATTTTGAGATTTCTATAATTATACATTTTTTGCAAAGGTTGTGCGAACATTTTCTAGCTCAGTGAGTTGGAAACTTTGATCTTGAAGAATTAATAGGTTTTTCGTGCACATAATAATAATAATAATTATTTATGTGAAACGGAGAAAATGCGGAAATGGGGAAGGTGATAGACAAAAAAGGGTGGAAGTGATAAAAATGGGCAAGGCGCCGCTGCTTGACAAACAGGACCACACCAAGGAAGCGCGCCTTTACACCTAATACTCTGGCGAGTCACCACCCTTGACAAAGAAAAATTGGGCAAGAGAGCTCTGCTTGGAACCAAAGTGTATCGCCTAGGCACCGCTACTTGACTAGATCATATACAATGTTAATCAATTACGCCTTAACACCATTCGTTCTGCCAAGGTTGACACTGCTTGACAAATGGTAACTCGTCAAGCAATCAAGCCTTGACATCATAATGTATCGCCTAGACGCAGGTGCTTGAGACATTTGACTTTGTAAAGCAACATCACTTTTTCACCTAATATTTTTTATAATCATACCTTTTTGAACTGATCTAGCAAGCTCTCCTTGATACCAAAGTGTACTGCCAAGGCTTCACTGCTTGACAAGAAAAGACTTTGTCAAGCAACCGCGCCTTAACACCTCAATAACAACCTAGGCACCGCTGCTTGGCAGGACTATTCAAATCAAGAATATTCTTCTTAACATCGAAGTGTACTATCAAAAATCTTTTTCTTGGCGAAACTAATTTTTGTCAAGCAATCGCGTCTTAACACCACAATGTACTGTCAAGCAAGTTCTCCTTGAGACCAAAGTGTAATGCCCATGCTATACAAGATCACAATGTTGTGGCTAATCTTCCACCAGCTCATGACTCAAACTTTTTCTCATCAAACCAGTTTTTGATTTACCTCTACAACAATTCTAAAAATTCACAAAATCCCAACAGATTCTGTCTATTTTTCATTTTTGTTTTCCCCAGTACATAAAGTGAACCGGGCGCTACCCAGAATAACATCAATTATCCACACTCTTCAGGGTATCCCTCTGGTTATCCGAAAAATGGGCGGAGCCTAAATGCAACCCCCGCACACCTATTTTACAGGTCACACTACACGGTGGAGCTTCTGTCGAGGCGTTCGTATTTGGTTGCGAAAACAACAAAGACTGTTGTGGTCTGAAGTGTTGTAGCGATGATGTGCTCATCAATATCATCATCGTCGGAGCTATCAGCATTGCTCTTCTCCTTTTGCTCCTATGCAACATTCTTATCGGATTCAAAAAACGGAGAGGTTTGCCCAGAGCAACCATTTAACTAAATCTAACTCGTTGTTTTTGCAGAAAATCGAAAAGGCACAACCTCATCAGCAGTCTACGAAGTTGGTCGAACAAATGAGACGGTCGGCGAGGAGATTGACACGTGTCAGGTGCGCCTTGAAACATCGACTGCTGGCGCGTTGCCAACTACCGGTCCAAATCCTGTTTAATGTTGTTTTGCTTATCATATTTTTAATATACATATTTGGAATTGACAACTTTCCACGTCATATGTTTTCTATTTTCCAGAAATGAAAAATCACATTTTATGACAATAGAAATACATGATTTTTTGGAACCAAAAATGTGATAATTGCATTTGGTAACTGCTGTGGTGACTAACAACAATATCATAATATTCTGATTTCACCTGTGAGGAATTCGAAGAAGAGAAGATCAGACATTAATTGTCCTGGGGGAAAAAGGATACACAGTAACCAGGATAGAGTGCAACACAAAACTCGTTATTTAGGAAATTAGATGGATAATTCAATTTCTGAGGTGAAAAAATCAGAGAACCTAAGCGACAATTTGAGGGATTCATTGTCTGATATGTCATTGTTTAGAAAAAACTAGACATTGAGTAACTATGATTTCGAATCACAAAACAGAGCATTCTCATGGTCTAACAACATAATAGATCATTTTTTAATACTTGGGACGTATTTACAGCGAATGTATCTGTTGGTTTTCTCTAGAAACTGAGGCAACTATTATTTGTACACAAATGTACAAAAATATTAATTTGAACTGGTGTTCAAAATAAATTGATATACAATTACAGGGCAGTAAAATGTGTTGTTCGTTTGATTGAACTTCGTGTACTATAAAGCTGTTGTACAACAATGAGATCGATCTAAAAAAAAAATTGAGTGTATATAAACTACAAAAGTCAACTATTTTTTTAGTACTTTTTTTAAAATTTTCTTTAAAAAATTGGCCCTTTCATTCTGCTTATTTCAAAAGGACTCATTGAAATTCGGTACACGTTTAGGGTGGCCGCTAATTACATGTACAAAAGTTTTTAGACATAAGTCATAAACACGAACCACGTCTAAGAAGACGATGCTAGTTGACAGAAAGTTTGTTTAAATCATAAGCTTCAAAATACATATGTCCAATCATAATTATTCACTCGTTCAGAATTCACAACCTCGGTTACTTGTTGAATAGGCATCAAAAAAAGCACAAGGATGTTAAGATACATATAGTCCCAGTTCGGGTTCAGAAACTATTCAAATAACTCTTCATTTAAGTGGAGGTTGAAGCATATACCATTGTGAAACATATTGCAAACGGAGAAATCAAGATAAACCCACCTAGAAGATTTTTCCATGAATTTGTCCGTCTAGGTTAATCAATTCTGCTTTAAACTTTGTACGGGTAATTAGCGGCCACCCTTTAGTACATCTAAATTTTATGAACTATTCAACAAGCGAAGCTCTTCAATTCAACTTTTTATAAAAATTCATACACTTATAGAGTTCGACCTTCTGATCATCCTGCTATTTTTTTACCCGCCGTAAATTTTTGTGAAATTCTTTCCATTCTAATTTTCCATTTCGATCTACAAATGTCTGATTCTCTCATTTTTACTTACTATTTCGTTCTATTGATCAAGAATATTTTCTTGTGATATTTAGAAATAGAAATTCAAAGTAGACAACATGACTTTTTTCACAAATATTTCCGGCGGATAAAAACTTTATCATGATGATCAGGAAAACGTCTAATCGAGGAGCTAACTTCAAAGAGAAAGAAAGATTTGGAAAAAGTTTATCAAGAAAAAATATAAAGTTAAAAAGAAAGTGTATCATCAAAAAAGTCTCTGCTCAGAGATCATAAGTCATCCCTTTTTCTTTAACGCAATTTTCTTCGAGCAACCTTATGATACTTCCAGGAAGTGCCAATCCCTCTCTCCATGTGAAATTTCCAGTTATTACATCAACCGCGATCAAAGAATGAATATTGTGTAAGCGCGCTTGTCTGCAACATTCCAATAATATTTCATCTTGTCCATCATCGCAATAATTTGCTCATCTTTTCTTGCTGTTTGCATTGTCCGCGCGGATCCGAAAAACTGATCACTTGAGCACACACACACACATTTGATCATTCTCAAAGAGCAAGAAAAAGATGAGTGGCGGTCGAAAAATATATACAATGTTTATGAAATGACCTTCTTCTTCTTCTTCTCTTCTTGTACAAGGAAGATAGAGAGAGAGAGAACTGTTTTATCATGTTGTCGAGACAGGCACTTTCACCAAGAACAAGTGGAACGAAACGAAGTGAAACGAAATTGAAAAACGAACACATTTGAGCAGCACTAAACAAAAGTGTACGAGCACTAATAAACACATGAAGAAACAACATCAACAACAAGTTGTTTAGTACATTGACTTTTGAGGTAGACTAGACAAAATCTGAGAGTGCGGAGCATTCCTGAGCTCAGCTTCAAAACGGGAAACCCCAAAACTGATGGCCCATATAATCAAAAAACAATCTTGAACGTACGGGTGTGTGGGTAGGCAAACTTATGAGCAACCCCAGTTTTTAGTGATCAAATTTTTTTTATTCTCAAAGTGATCATCATATGACATCCTTTCCCATTATTATTTGAACAAAAAAAAACCCCATCCCGGAAACGTTGATTTAATACTAATATTATATATAATTGAATGAAACAAACAATGTTTCTTGTGCTCCCACCCGTCCCGTCCCCCCCCCATCCGGTAGACACAAAACAAAACCGGAATGGCAAAAGGGGAGAGTGGAGAGAGTGACCGCGTTGACCATTTGCCGCAAGCGCGCGATATGACGCCACTCGAGCCATAGTATAAAGAGCAACATTCGGCCGCCATTCACTATTATGCCATTTTTTGGTCTCTTTTCACTATTTGCCTGCTTTGGTTTTTTGCCTTCACTTGGTCTAGTCTTAGAAAACGCCTAGTCTTACAGTGGGGCAAGATGTGATGTGATTTACTGAAATATTTTCAGATATGTGTGTCCTCGAAATTTGAAAAATATACCGTTAATACTGTAATATAAGCTCACCCTCATTGGCTACGAAGAGTGAGAATATCTCGGAAACCACAAGAGTTATCAAAAAGTGGTCAATTACAAAATTATAGATCATGTCAAGATCTTCAATTTTGTAATTGACCGCTTTTTGATAACTCTTGTCGTATCTGAGATATTCTGATTTTTCGCAGTCGCGTTGGGTGTGCTTATATTACAGTATTTACGATAAATATAATTAAAGGCACACAACGTTTTTTTTCAGGAATATCTTGAAGAGAAAAAGACATTTTCGAATATTTTTTGATTTTTATCTGACATCCTGTTATAGTCTAAAATTGTATCGATACCACGCGCTTTATGGAAAACCATGCGTTGCGTGTTGCGTCGCGTTCTTTCGTACTAATTCGATCGCTATCATTGGGGATTTCTGTAGCTACGTTTTTAACAAGAAAAGTTTCAAGAACCAGATTTTTTGTAGAATTTGAACGTGATATCAAAATCAGCCGGAAATTCCATTTAGGTCTATGCTCACGTTCCAAATAAAATATATTCCTGGATGAGGCCTTTTGCAGACTAAAACAAAAGAAATCTACCCTTTTTCAAGACGTGATTTTGGTATCATTCGTATGTCCAAAAATAACATAAAATAAACAAAAATCTCCGCAAAAAAAATAATTGTTCCAAATATAGACATGTATATCTAAGTGATTAATCTACGAAACATTCTTTCCTCTCAACTTAAACAAACTGATAATGTATTTTCTTCTTCTTCTTCTTCTCCTCAGTCTGTTGTTCGTATTTGTCCACTATTGCGTTTGCGCTGACCATGCTAACAGTACTTGTTCCGTGATTGCTCTTTCTCTCTCTCTCTGACTTCTCTCGATGTGGCCTGCGGCCCTCTCCTAATCTAAACATAGTTTTGAGGTTGAGTGCTAAGCGCCTCCCACTTCTACATCCCCTACCCCTACCTCCTTCATTATATCGTTCGCATTTCTCATTATTGTTTTCAACTGCTACTTTTGTTTTATACATTCATTCATATATCTTTTCCAGAAGGCAACTTCATATCCCCCCTCGCTTCAAACATGAAACAATTAGCCGTCTCGATTTGCGTCATCCTTCCACTCGTCTGCTTCTTCGTTCTTCAAGCCGAAGATGCACCAGAGAGTGAGTTAGATCTGACCATACTTTGAGAAATGAATCGTTTTTTCATTGTAGCCCCAGAAATTCGTGAGGCCAACTTGACAGTTTCGCGTCAAAAGAGACAATTCGGATGTCCATCCAACTGCTTCTCGTCCTGCACATCGAACATGCAATGCCTCCGATTCTCCCTTCAATCCACCTGCCAACAAGGATGTTGTTGTCCAAGCACAACCACACTCACAAGTAAGTTATATATATCTGAATGTTAGTAGTTTAGTTTTTCTGAGTCGAAACTTTTCTGGATGAACTCAAATAAACCTGATCCGGACCTACGTAGACTCGATTGAGATCTAAACAGACCTGATTTATAGATTAACATAACTGATTTGGACATGATCTGGTCCTAAATAGACCTTTCTAGACCAAAAAACAAGTACGGTAGATTAAAGGGACATGTCAGAATTATATTACCACAAATCTTAAATGAAACATTTCGTAATATTTCAAGCGAAATGTTACTATAGAAACGCATGTTTCAAAAATTTTAAGGTCAGATATCCAAGTTTCAGATTCAAAAACTCTTGTCTACATTTTCAATTCTATGGTCAATAATCTATATTTCAAATTCAGTGCTTCAAAAGGTTCCTAAAGTTCACCTAGAGGCTGAAACTACAGTAGTCCGCACTTGATCTTCTCTTGATCTTATATCCACTTGAAACCCAAGAGACAACAGCAAAAAAAAATAGTCTCAAGCGGAACTAAATGTGTCTTCTATTTTTATTCCTCGCAGCAGAGTGCTAATCAGTTGTCCTAATTTGTGTGTGCGCAAAATATTTGCGCACCGCTCCCTTAATTTTTGTTTGTCCGCGAGGTGGCTCGGCGCTCGCGCACGACCCGCACACATACGCACACACATCAATATCATATAGAGACACTTGAAGGAGAATAAACAACAAATATACATACATCTTATTTCAGCCGCCTGTTCCGGTGGACCAGCCGTTGCCGCCTGCTTGGGAGGACTCTGCGGACAAGGATTCTTCTGCTCGAGCAACAACTATTGCTGCAGATGTCAATCTGGTAACGCCACTGGACCATGTGTCAACTTGGCCTGCCCAACCGGATACATGTGCAACACCAACAACTATTGTTGCCCACTCGGATCGGGAGCCGTCTTGGGAGCCTGTGTCAACGGAGTCTGCCCAACTGGTTACACTTGTGGAGCTGGTAACCTTTGCTACTCCAGTGGAAAGTAAGAGCATCTAATTTATAAGAATATGTAAGGAAAAGAAGATGTATGCGAAAAATTGCCCGTCTTTGTTATCCACCCCCCGCAACCCCTACAGATTTTTATTTATTTTATTTATATATTTAAATACTTTATTATGTCTTTCTCTTTTCTTCTGGTGACACAAAACATCCACGAAATTTCTATTTATTTTCCTTCATAATTTATATCGAGATAAAAGAGTTTTTCGAAGCTTCGAGTTCATTAAAATTAAAGGCGCATCGATCTGACAAGACCTGGTTTTTTCTGAAGAATGAAGGTTAGTACACATGTTAGAAAAATAGAGGAACATTTGCGTAACATTGCGTGACAACGAATGTCATAATTCGCTATGTTTTCTTACAAATGACTAGTTTAAAAAAATGAATATTTTTCAAAGCTGAAAACATTATTCGACAGTTTATTTGATGCTGTTCAACACCTCGTCTTCAGTTTTTTTGCAGAGAAATGCTTCGAAAAATAATTTGGAACCTAACAATTGTAATTGTAAGAATGCCATGTTGTTCTCTACACCAAAGTTAACAAGGCAGGTTCGCTAACTCTCTCTTTCAACTTTTTCTCAAAATTTGTACACTTATAGAGTCCGACATCCTGATCATCATGATATATGTTTTATACGCCAGAATTTTTTTTTCTCTGAAAAAAGTTATGAAGTTGTTCTATTTTCCATTTCAAGTTTCTATTTCTGCCATTTTTTAATTACAAATGTCTGATTCTCTCATTTTTACTCACTATTTCGTCAGATAGATCAAAAATCATTTCTTGTGATATTTGGAAATAGAAATTTCCAAGTAGATATTAAATATGACTTTTTTCACAAAACATTTCCGGCAAATAAAACATACTTACATCATGATGATAGGAAAGTTAAACTCTATACAAATGTTAAGAAAAAATCGAATCCAAGAGCTCACAAAAAGAGTATTTTTCGAAAGGCTGTATGACAGAGAAAATTCACTAGCTTCAACGATTTACAGAATTTTTTTCAAATAGAACAAAAAATAATGTTTTTGAAAAATAATAAGGAAATTGTGACGTAGTTTAAAAAAAACTTTCACATTATCTTTGGCCTTCTGATCATCGTCGTGAATTTCATTTTCACCGGGATTTTCGTGAAATAAGATTTGGATGATTGAATTTGTTTTATCTGAATTTATCATTTTTATGCGTTGATCCCACTTTATTACAGGTGTCCTCATAAAGTGGGATGCAAAAATTTTCGATTAAAATAAAATATACCATACCGATCACGAAATCCGTATTATGTTCTGAAAAATTCCAGTCTCTATTCTCCTTTTGAAAAACCAAAAATATTTATCCGTCTAAAAACTAGAACACAATAATAATAATATTACTAGAAAGTGTAAAGTATGCGTTATGCAAATCAAACTTCAAAATCGACACGTAAAATGTATGAATAAAAGATCACCGGATCAAACAAAGATTTGAGTCAAATAGGAGAAGGAGAAACCAAGAAACATTAAACAACTTTGTGCTCGTCATGAGGGTTATGATCATAATCATAGTCAGTGTGAACGAATGCGCGTTCGACTTCCGGTAATGATTCAATGTTAGATTGGAGGGTTTCACTGATGTCATGGGAATCGCGAAGAATCATGTTCTCGTCCAGCACGATGTGTACCTAGAAAAACAAGTTTAGTTACAAATAGACGGGTTAAGTGTAGGTCCTACCTCAACAAGAAACTTGGATCCAAAATGATAGACATAGACTGTGTCAATATGCGAGATTCTTGGATCATGATCTAGACAAACTTTGATGATTCGATTGATGAACTCAGGCTCCGCCGATTTTCCAGACAGCTTTGCCAAATGTTCGCGACCTGTTTGCACCCATGTAAACAATATATAAACAGACACCAAGATAGCGCCAGCTGGGTCAAAGTAATACGAATATCGAGTGCCGAGCCATGCACAAATCAAGGCTACTGTATTAGATATACAGTCGTTGCGATGATCCATAGCGAGAACATTTGCGGATGGATCGCGATATTGTTTGCAGACAAAGTAGAGGAAGAGTTTGATGAAGACAGTAGACACCATGATGGCGACCGAGGTCCATGTCACATTGACGACACCTTGTTCCCCTTTGCCATGAAGGTCGAACATCATTGCGTCGTGGATTCCACGAACAGATGAGACAATCAATTGAACTGACGCCATACCCATTATCATACTGATCAGAATCTAGAAATTTCAGGATTTTTAAAGATTTTTATTCTCAATATCTTACCAGTGCCAGAGGTTCTAACCGGGTTCTTCCACGTGGATACAAATATGGATCTCGTTTCTTGATCATTCTCTCTGATACCGAGATGACCAGTCCTGAAGTGATATCAACGACAGAATCAACCATTGAAGAGATAATAGACATAGAGCCAGATAGAACGGAGGCGATGACTTTGGCAACCATGAGGCAGAAGTTGACGAGCAGGGTGATTTGAGCCATTCGAGCGGCTTTTGAGGATTCAGAAGACTCGTCGTTTTTCTCTTTGGGTTGGTCTTCAATGGTGGTTGGTGAGGGACGCTGGAAAAGTGTGGTTTTTGAGAGATGTTGAATCGAAAATTTCTGCTGTTCAGTCCGAAGTTGAACAGTTTCGTCTCAGAAACTCACATGTCAGTTTTAATCATCCATATTTTTTCTAAAACTCTCGAAAAATGTGAGAATTTGACATGTTAATTCAATTCTCCAATTTTGGCTGTCAAAATTTAGGAGTACCCTATGAATCTTCCTATTTTTTGTCATTTGAAATCAACGTGTCAGTTTTGAAATTTTTTAATTGCGCTCTAATTATACTTGTTTCAAGTTTATCTATACTCACCCGCCGATTACTTCCAGGACTTCTTGGAACATCAAAAATCATCACTTCCGGCTCATCCGTCCCATCCGATTGTTGAACCAGAGGCGCTGCCACAATCTTCTCATCCGTCTCAATTACATCATCCTCTTTACTAGTTGTCCGTCGCCGGGTTCGATTAAACTGCTCAATCTGTTCACTATCATTCTTGAAATTCTCCAACAATTCATTCTGTTTCTTATAGAACTTGTTGATCTTCTTCGTCGATCGATTATTCGGCCCACTTTTGAGTTGTGAACTCAACGAAGTTGTACTTCCGGCTGCTAGTTTGTGCAATTCTACACAACTCGATTGCCCATTTTCAACGTCTTTGGGTGGCTGGGTAGCTCCTTGTGAAAGAGAAATCGATCGAAGTGATGGTTTTTGGGGCGTTAAGGCAGACGAGGTAGGCGAGACTTCATCACGATTCTCCTCTTCTTCATCCTCCAGTAAGCTGAACTTCGCTTCAGCTTCAGCTGACATCAAAATTCTGAAGAACTGGAAAAATGTATCATAATATAAAGAAAATATTTTTACACGAGATATAAGCGACGAAACCATGATTTACTAGATTTAGTGATAATTTATAACTGTGACCCTGTCTTTTATAGTGAAACTAGAGGCTCCACTACATTACACTTGCAAATAGCACTTTTTCTATTTCGAAAAAGTGCTTGTTATTAGGGCTACTTGTTTGATAAGAAGTTTGAAAAAAGGTTTGAAGAACTTTTTGAGAAAGGCAAAAAGATCATAATTTGAGAAAAGTCTAAGAATGCTTGACAGAAAATAAGCTTGTCCAGGTTGCGTTTGTTGTTTTCAGGGATGGGGTTTTGGCCTTATCGGGATGGCCGGAAGCCCACTAACATCGAGCCGAAGTTTTTTTTTCTAAAGAATAAAATTCTGGTTTTATGGACTTTTTTTCGAAATTGAACAGAACGGAAAAGAAGGAATTTTTCAAAGAAAAAACTTTCAAAACATGAAAAAGACTATCACGATTTTTTTCGAACACTTTTTAAAAAATAACATTATTTTGCCTGGATGGTTTTGTGCATTTCAGGCTAGCATTTTGATCAGAAATGAAATTTCTAAGAATCCGAAAAATCATGTTGTACCAGCTTGGTTCGGGACGAGCTCTCACACCTTCGGACTCTAATATTATTCCTATTTGTGTCAAAGTCTGGCTACATGACTGAGCTGAAATTGTCAAGCAGTGTCGCCTATGCAACACATGTATTGTCAAGGGGCATTTGACAAAGTTAAAAAATTGACAAAGTTAAAATTACTGCATGACCGAATATGAAATGTTATCCAAAAGTTAACATATGGTTACCATAGTTTCAATTTTCAGCTTCATTTATTTTGAGAACTTGGTGTGGGATAAAAAAAATTTGTGAGTGTTTTTGGCATGTAGAACTAAAAAAAAATGAACACATTAGAAAAAAAGAAGACTCAGATAAAAGAAAGAAAGAAAGAAAGAAACATTTTGAATATTGAGAATGTTTTTCCCATCATAAAAAATATTTCTTTTATTGCCATTTTATATTTTGTCACAGTCCTAATAAAATAAAATGGTTATTCGTACTGTAGGGTCGAAAATTACAAAATTCAAAAATAAATTTATGAAAATGGGTCAAGTAACTATGCCTTACTGCAATCTAATCGGATAAACTATGGATAAACCCCCTAAAAATTGCCAAAAACTAGCGAATAGGAGATGATGAAAGTGAAAGAAATCTTGTGAAGGACGACGAAAAACACATACATTTTTCTCACACCTGTCTGTCCTATATCAATAATCATATCAATTTCTAACTAACCAGAAATATAAACGAACTAAAGTTGTGCTGTGTATCTATGGATATGTATAGTCTTTGTTTTGTGCTTGCGCTCAAAAAATATAAATATATATTCTGTTGTTGTTAAGTCGACGAACAAATATGGGCGAACAGGTGGGTTTAGAAAGAGGAGTCGAATTTGGTTTAGAAAATGAAATTGACGTGAACCAGGTCATTTTCAGAAAATCAATATACAGTAACTCAAAAACCCCAAATCCTAAAAATAATACCGCAAAAAAAAACAAGTTCTACCAATAAAAAAGGCCATTTTCTTTCTCTAACTAAAAAACGCGTATATCAAAACTTTTCTCACCATTGCAAAACTAACAAAAGATCGCTATCTTCTCCTACCTACAAAATGACAAAAAATCGGGAATTTTAACAAAAAAAATATAGACACACACAAGAAAATAAATAGTTTAGCTGTTTCGAAAACACTGAGGCAAACCCCCTATCCTCAAAAAAAAAAAGTTAGGCAAAGTGCAATGAGGGGAGAGTCCAGGGTGTTAGACAGTCGAGCTCACAGCTGTTCCATGCTTCTTCTTTTTCGTTGGAGCGAACTTGATGGGTCGAGCCGGGTGGTAGGAAGAGGAAATTGAACATTTATAAACAATGAAAGGATACATGTAATGCTATTTGACAGAAGAGAAGAAACAAACAAACAGGGTTATGGGGTTAATTGTCACTTTTTGATTGGTGGTATGTGTAGGGCTTCGGAAAGTTCGCCTAATGATCCATTTGATGAAATTGCCTAGAAAAAAGTATATGTGTGGAACAGTGAATATGACATCACTTAGCCCAGCTGTCAAGAGCAAAAATACGAAAATATCAGTTTTATCTCAGACAGAAATGGATTTGTGAATTGTTTGTTGGCACGAGTTTCAGAACTTGAAACTTTTGTGAAGACAGAAAAATTTTTAAAATGTTTATTGTAGTGAACTGTAGAATTCAAAAAATTATTGGAAATGATAGGAATATTTTTTTTTATTCTACATTCAGAATGTAACTTTTTGAATTTTAATTTATGTCGCAAAGTATAGTATTTCAAACTGGAATTTATCGAAAAATGTCCGCTCTTTGAGCTGAAATTGTAAACTTTATTGAGAAATAACCGAGGAATTTCGATTTCTCAAAAAATGTAACATTTGTTTAGACAGCTGAGCCGCAATTTTTTTTCACAGAACTCACTCTAACTTGTACAGTATGCTCCAAATTCTCATCCAAATCAGTCACTCTCGCAGTGTTATTTTTCCCAATCACTCGACCGCATTTGTTTCCATCGATCCAGATTTCATAGCCTGGAAAAAAAAATTTCGAATCAAATACGAAGCATTGCGCAACTTTTTTCACGGTATCTTATCAAACTTGATGATCTGATGTCATTTTTCACATTATAAATCAACTATTTCGGGCGATTTCTGATATAGATCATATAAACAATTCTAGGAATGTTTTTGCATATTAAAGAAACAGCAAATATTGAAATTGATACCCATAAACATTAAAGTATGCTATTGAAAACTACTAGTGCCAACGTTCTAATGAACAGTATAACAAAATTTGAAAAAAAAAGAACTCAGTCAGCCGAATTCCAGAAGTTCGATATGAAAAATTTGAACATTTTTTGCGAATCCACATTAAAAATATTAATAATTTCATTTCCAGGTTAATTTTTTTGATTAGTTTCGATAAAAAATTGAACTGATTCATTCACGTGAAAAACATCGGTTTCTTGCTTTGTTTCAGGTGAATCTCAACTGGCTGAAACTCCGTTTCTGTTCGCTTTCAGGATTAGAGATAGTGATCATGATAACATATGCCTTATCGTATGAATCTCGTCATTTTTCATTTGTATAAATCATAGAACTTATTCAACTCACAGGATAATCTCATTATGAAAACTAGGAAATTTTTAAGAACGAATTATTTGCAATTTTCAGTATAACATGATTTTAATGAAAGTACAATTAATTTTTGAAACAGGGAAAAATGTTTATTCGAAGAAAGAAAGCTCACCCTGTACAATCGGTAAATCCCATTTGACAACGTAAGTATCATTTGAATCTTTCAACAATGTCGATTTCAAATTCTTCGGTGTTGGTGTTTGACTTTTTATAAAATTCATGAAAAAATCCGTCAATTCCTCATTTAATTTCGTCAAATTCTGATTCTGTTTCGCCATTTCATTCATTTGCTCTTCCAAAATGCTCACGCGTTTCTCCAAATCACTTTTCGGATTTTCCTCAACCACATCAGCCACACTAGGTGTTCTCGATTCATTTCTGTCTAGAATCGGCGTTGGTGTTGGATCGTGTCTTGACGATGATAGCACGACAGTCAGAGTTGAATCAGTTGAATCGGTTCTATGTAGACATTTAGGGACTCCTTTGTATTGAAACATTGGTTCGGTGGATTTCCGATTTGATGGTGGTGAACATATTCGCATTGAGCTATTCATTCGCTGCTGAGGCAAATCATCTGAAATCCAAATACTTTTTTTCGAAATGAGCAAGTTTGAGGAAAAAAATGTTAGCAGACTAAATCAGGAAGCAACGGGAAAACTTTTTGAGCAAAAACAGGTTCAGACTCTTAAAAAAGGAAAAATACACTCAAAACTCACCAAAAAACATACTATTTCAACTGAAAATTTCTGAAATCGTGTGAAAAACTATTTCACAAATGCGGCGTACCTGTGGTAGTTCTCTTCGGTGTAGATGTTGCATTGCTGTTCAATTGAATTTTTTCAATATTTTCATTGAGTTTGTCCATTTTCCCATTCCATTCTCTGAATGGCGAATAAGCCGAACTAACAGTGGTTCGCTCACTGATTTGAGCACTATCACTTTCTCGTCGTTTTTTGAGCACCTGGAAGTTGGAAAAGTTAAATAAATCAAAGCTTTCAGAATTTAATTTAAAATTTTCGATTAAAAATGAACTATTTGGTAGCTCCTAAGACGACAGAGAAGATGAACTCATCATTGTTTGCATATTTTCATCGTGATTTTCAAGTTTCAGTTCTATAGTTATCTCTGAGACTCAATGTTAATTTGTTGTTTAAATTCACGCTCTGTCCAAGTTTGATGTTTTCAAACGGACATAAACACTGGAACATCTCTTTTTACTTTTAAAAAATAGTCTGGGAACGCGATGCTAAACATGTTGAAAAATCTCAGAACATTAAAAATATCGAAATTTCTTCTGAGTTATTAGGAAAATTTCGAATACTGGCGAATGTAAATTGATTTTCAAGTAATGTTTTGAAAAACAAACTGCTTGAGGTTATAATAGTTTAGATCAAAATTCAGTAGCTGCATGTTGTTTTCACAATTTTTATGAATTTTCAGACTTCGGTTCTTCATTTATGTGTTTGAATTTAAAAAAAAGGTACCTTTTTACAAGTTATCTGCGCTGGTGTCAGAGGCAATTCTTGTTCATCCGATGGAAAATGGCTCCTAATTTTCTCGCACAGTTCTTCATGATTCCCTGCGTGAATTTTTCGAACTTGTCCTTGTATACTCAACCATTCTCCTTGTGTTCTAACTCCATCTTCAATGTCTAATCCATCAATTTGCTCCAATTTTTCGCCACAAACTGCGACCATATATATTCGTGAATCAAAATCGAGTGAATTCACGCAAGGGTTATTTGAGGTATAAAGAAATTCGATGTTTTTGAAGTTTGTGAGATTCGAGAATTGAGAGAGATCTGTGATATTATTCGATGAGATGTCAAGAATTTCCAGTGTTTTTGGAGAGATCAAAAATGAGATATTCTGAAAAATCATGTTTCTATTTTTTCAATTCATTCAAAAGAAAAAACTCACATCCAGTTTTTCAATTTTATTCGCCGACAAATGTAAAAATACCAGTTTTTCGCATTTCGATAAATCCGGAATTTTTGTCAAAGAGTTTCCAAGCAAATCCAAATGCAACAAATTGGGCAAGTTGAGTGAGAAATCTCCTTCGAGAGAATTACAAGAAACATCGAGTTTTGTTAAATTTTCGAATCGGCTCAAACTTGCAATAGACTTCAACTGATTACTTGCCAGGTTTAATTCACGTCTGGAAATCAGCAACCTTTTAAAAACATATCTTTGATCATCAGAGCTGGGAAAAATTGCGCGCCGAACATCTTGGAATAACCTTTTACACTTCGAAACTCGAAAAATCCAGAAAAAACCTACAATTTCAGATTATGCACTGTTTGAAACTTCTGTAGCATGTTATCGCTGGCGTTGAGAATTTCAAGGTTTTTGAAAAGATCCATATAGTTGAAATAACGGAATTCGTTATTGCTAACATCCAATTTTTTCACTTCCGCATATTCTGATCGTAAGTTTTTCGATAAATGGGTTAGTTGTAAATTTTTCAGGTCAAGGAATCCTTCTTCGTCGATGTCAGCTTCTTGATTTTCGACTCTACAATTTTTTTCTGAATGACAGGGAAAGTACTATTTTGAGTACCTCTGACTACTAGTCGTGGTGTTAAACGTCGAATTTGACATCGAAGTATCTGCTCGACTACTTTCATCCAAATTCTCTTTATTCGCCTCATCTTCATCCTTTTCAGCCATTCTATAATTTACCGTAATCTCATGATATACTACAAGTTCTCGAAATATTTTCTGTATAGGGAACTAACTAATAAATTATGATGACGTTCAACAAATCCCATTTTAACAAACACATTTTATAAGAGAATTCAAATTTTCACAAAACAGTGATCAGTGAGATGTGGTGTGCAGGATATTATGAACGGAAATTATCAAGAAAATGATTGGCACATGGAAAATTGGGCCGAAAAAGCACACCGACGTACAAATAAGCAGATGGAAAATTTTGGGCGGGGTGAGAAATCCTGAGGAATTCAAACATTGTAAAAATGAGGGGTCGACAGAAGATAAAAAGAAACATGAGTGAAAAGGCACGAAAAACTTTCGAGTAAAGAAAAGGATGAAATTATTGTCTGACGATCAAGGATTCGCGTTCGGCACCTACACCAATGTAGACGATTGGAACCTATAATTAAAAAAGACAATAATGAGGCACGATAGACATTGAGAAGGGAAAGCGACGCCAGGTGTTTTCTGGGTATACGCATGAATATCACACACAAAACCTAATTTATTATTTCTGTATGACGTAAAAATGAGCTACCCTTTTTAATAAATTCTTCTAAAAAAAATTACCTTGATGAACTCTTGGATGAATTCAATATACTGCCTGCACTTCTCCGGCAAATCCTCATACTTTCTGATTCCAACAGTTGGTTCTTGCCATCCTTCAAACTCCTTGTATTCAACCTCAACTTGTCCCCATGCGTTGGTTTGTGGTGGTGGTGCTGACAAAACCTGTCCGTTCAACTTGTAACCAACAGCAATTTTGATGGTCTGAAATTGGAGGGACTAAATATTTGGCTCAGTTTTGAAAAACTCACTGGGAATGAGTCCAAAATATCCAATTTAGTCAATGCGATCGCTGTATATCCGTTGATCATAGCTGAACGACGCAACAAGAACAAATCGATCCATCCGCATCTTCTCTTTCTTCCAGTTGTGACTCCCACTTCTTTTCCGATTTGTTGCAACTTCTCGCCAATCTCGTTCAATTGTTCAGTTGGGAACGGACCGGTTCCAACACGAGTTTGATAGGCTTTGACAACACCGATAACATTCGAGATCGCAGTTGGTGGAACTCCCAATCCAGTACAAGCTCCTCCAACTGTCGAGTTGGAAGAAGTAACATATGGGTATGTTCCAAAATCGATATCCAAAAGTGCTCCATTGGCTCCTTCAATCAAAATTTGTTTTCCAAGTGATCTTTGCTCGTGAATGAATCCAACAGTGTCTCCGACCAATTTCAACTGAGCCAATTTTTCGCGATGCTGACGGAATCTGGCCAACTCTTCTTCAACGTTAACTTCAATTGTTGGGAATTGCTTCTTGTAATGATCGACAAGTCGACGGTACCTGGAGAAATGATTAAAATTATTGGGAGTGCATGAAAGTTAATATTACTTTTCGGAGAACTCTTCAAAATCAGCCATCAAATCGGCGACACGAATTCCATTTCTGAAGCATTTTGAGCTGTATGTTGGTCCGATTCCACGATTTGTTGTTCCGATTTTGCTGGAAAATGTGTTTTTAATTAGTAAATGAAACCCTCTGTTTAAATCAGTTACTATAGTAACCAATAGTAAGATTATGCACAAATTGACAATTTTTATTCTCTCCTTTGGAAAGGTTTCTATCTGATATTAATTTTTTTGAGTAATTTTTTACCAACTTTTTAGCGGCGAGCGAATCCTCTTGTCTTCCATCGACTTGTGAGTGCACTCCCATAACAAGATGCGCTTCGCTGGAAATCATAATTCGCTTTTCCCACCCAGCCTCGTCCAAAATTCCATTATGCGCCAATTCCGAGAAGAACGCATCCAGGTTGACAACAACACCGTTTCCAATAACATTATAGCAAGTTGGCGAAATGATTCCACTTGGCAAAATATGAAAATCGTACTTCCGTCCATTGGCCACAACCGTATGACCCGCATTGTTACCACCTTGACATCTCGCCGTTACATTGATCCCATGTTTCTCAATCAGATAGTCGATGATCTTTCCTTTTCCTTCGTCTCCCCATTGAGCACCCAACAGCACCGAAACATTCGAGCTCAACGACGTCATCTGAAACTGTTTCAGGGATAATAATCGTTTGAAAAATACAGAAATATTAGTGTGCTAAAAAATATTGACTCAATTTTTTTTCAAAATTTCATTTTACAAAAAAAACGATAGCATACCAAACAAACAAAAAAATCAACATTGTTGTAAAGTGAATGGTTGTTTTTTGTATCGTCAGAAATCAAAAAATAAAAGGATAAAATTGTTTTTCTTTTCAACGAATGTGAAAGAGATGAAAAGAAAACTTCAGCTCTCAATCTATAATTTTTCACAAGTATAAAGGAAAAACCAAAACCTAGAATTATGAAAATCGTCTGGAGAGTTCGAAGAAAATTATTTACCGAAAACAAGAAAAAAAGTATATTTATAAATTTCAGATAGAAAAACAATCTAATGATCATAGCCTAGATCACAGTTTTCATTCAAAGAAGATTTCATGCTAAAATAGCCTTGAGGTCATTCATGAGAGCGTAATAGCAATTGATAAAGATCAAGATGGGAAAGCCTTTTTGTTCGAAATTCAAACATTGAATGTCTTTATATGCTTCAACTTCAAAATAAAATTAAAAACTGTTTTTCAGAAGAAAATGATTTTGGAGGTGGTTTTTTCAAAGGGCTTTGATCTTTTAAAAAAAAACATGATAAGAAAAAATAATATTTTGTACTAGTCACGAAATGACGTCATCTTGACGTTTTAGCAGTTGCTTTTTTTGAGAAAACAATTCCGTTTGTAGGAAAAAAAATATTGAGCTGAGTTGAGAACGCATCAAATAACAAAGAATAAACTTTGAAAACCAAAGTGTGAAAAAGACATCAGAAACAAAGGCCACATGATAAAACTGCCATCGGAAATAAATCTCAAATATACGTCAGCGATCGAAAAACAAACTTCAAATATTTTTTCCCGTTCACCTAAACCACTGAACAAATACAGATTCAGTCAAACATACAATACTATCTCGCCGATTGTTCAAAAAATCGCGTAGATCGCCGGCATCGGCATCCTCTGTCCATGTTTTCAGTGTGGATAATATTATACCCATCTCGAGAAATGAAGAAAGTAGAAAATCAAGAGATAATAAACAAAAAAGAATGAGGCGAACACGCTTTAAAGAAAAACACTAGAAATCTCATGGATTTGTTGTAAATTGAGAACAAAAATCGGGATGAGGAAGGAAAAAAATATATGAGATAAAAACGAAAGAGTGTAATACGAAAGAAGTGCGGAAGGAAGATGGATTTGAAATGAAGGAAACTTTTCAAAGTACACATTCGATGATGTAGATTGAAATTATCTATAAACACATGTTTTACGTCATCTGAATGATTAGCCATTTTTTCGAAACGTTAATTTTTGAACTTTCGAATAAACGGAAATTTGAAAACTTATTTTTGAATTTTCAGTTATAAAAGTTTAGAAAAATTATTTTCTGAACCTCCTAAATACTTTGCAGTGACGCTCAAAAAGACTAACCTGAAACTCAAAGTATTCGAGAATAAGAACTCTTCAAACTTCAATTTAAAGTTTCAAGGACTCTTATCGCGCAAAAAATGACACAATGAGTGACCTTTTGTCGCGCAAAAAAACGATAAAACATGAAAGGATAGAGTATCAAACAGATCTTGAACAGAAGTGATAAATCAAACAATCAATAGTTTAAAATCTAAAATGTTTATTTTTCATGCAAAAAAATAGGAGAAAGAAGAAACAGACAACAAGAGACCAATGGGAACAAAAATTTCAATTTGAAAAAAAAAACAAAAATCTCACAAAACTCATGGATGAATTCTGTGGGATATTTAACAAGCTAATAAACTAACCTAAACTGGAGGGGAATATTAATGGGAAGGAGTTTGAGTGAAATGACTAATCAGGTAAATATATTAAACAATACACGTTTTGTGGGGTAATGTTTCAAAATTATGTGGTGTTTCGAAGGATAAAATTTAGTTTTGTTCCTTCTTTGGCTCGTCGGCGGTCTTGGCTTCTTGAGCGTCACCTCCAGAGTTCTTGGCGGCCATATTTTTGTAAGCAGCCTGGAAAATTGGTAAATATGAATGATAATGAAGACGATAAACATACCTCGAACAACTTGAGAGATTGTTGTTGGAGTGAATTACAGGCTTCCTTGATGGCTTCTGGAGTTTCATTTTCTTTGTTCTCAAGAACCTTCTTGGTCTCAGCGATCTTTGTTCGGAGGGATTCACATTCTTCTTTTGGAAGTTGATCAGCAAACTCGGTCATCTTGCTTTCAGTATCATGGATGATTCCTTCGGCTTGATTGATAACCTCAACGAGCTCCTTTCTCTTAGCATCTTCGGCAGCGTTCTTCTCGGCTTCCTTGATCATGTTCTCGATTTGATCCTTTGATAATCCACCGGATGATTGAATAACAACTAAAACGCAAACATATATCACTTTTAAAAAACCCAAATTAATCAAACTCACTTTGTTGTTCCTTTCCAGTTCCGCGATCTCTGGCAGAAACGTTGACGATTCCATTGGCATCAATATCGAAAGTGACTTCAACTTGTGGGACACCGCGTGGTGCTGGTGGGATACCAACCAACGAGAATTGTCCGAGCATCTTATTGTTAGACGCCATTTCACGTTCTCCTTGGAATACCTTGATTTGAACTTGGGTTTGTCCATCAGCGGCAGTCGAGAAAACCTAAAATTGTTGTTATGTGGAAGTTATTACTAAAAGGGGTTACTTGAGATTTCTTGGTTGGAATGGTGGTGTTTCTGGTGATGAGTTTGGTCATAACTCCTCCGAGAGTCTCAATACCGAGAGAAAGTGGGGTAACATCCAACAAAAGGACATCTGTGACATCTCCAGCAAGAACAGCTCCTTGAATAGCAGCTCCCATGGCAACAGCCTCGTCGGGGTTGACAGCCTTCGATGGAACCTTTCCGAAGATTTCTTGGACAGTAGATTGAACCTTTGGCATTCTGCTCATACCTCCGACAAGCAAAACATCCCCGATTTGCGATGATTTAACTTCGGCGTCGTGAAGAGCTTTGCGGCATGGCTCGATGGTTCTCTTGATGAGGTCTCCGACAATTTGCTCAAACTTGGCTCTGGTGAGTTTAAGATTAAGATGTTTTGGTCCAGATTGATCCATGGTGATGTATGGGAGGTTGATGTCGGTTTGAGTGGTCGAAGAAAGTTCGCACTTGGCCTTTTCTGCGGCTTCACGGAGTCTTTGCATAGCTTGTGGGTCTTTTGTGAGATCAACTCCTTGCTCTTTTTTGAATTCGGCGACGAGATGGTGGACCAAGGCATGATCGAAATCTTCTCCTCCGAGGAAAGTATCTCCGTTGGTTGATTTAACTTCGAAAACTCCCTTTTGGATTTCAAGAATAGAGATATCGAAGGTACCACCTCCAAGATCGTAAACAGCGATGCTAAAATTTTAAAACATATTATTTTTGTTTTCTTTCTACACACTTACATCTTATCATCAGACTTTTCCAAACCGTAAGCAAGAGCAGCAGCGGTTGGCTCGTTGATAACACGGAGAACGTTCAAACCGGCGATTTGTCCAGCATCTTTGGTAGCTTGACGTTGTGAATCATTGAAATAAGCTGGAACAGTGACAACGGCGTTGTTGACGGTGGTTCCCAAATAGCTTTCGGCAGTCTCTTTCATTTTCATCAAAACGAATGCTCCAACTTGCGATGGAGAATACACTTTTCCTTGAGCCTCAACCCAAGCGTCTCCATTACTGGCCTTGACAATTTTGAAAGGTACAACCTTCCTGAAAGGATGATCAGATATAAGAGTTTCAGATGAATTGAACTCACAAATCCTTTTGCACTTCCGCATCTTCGAATCGTCTTCCAATCAATCTTTTGGTTGCGAAAAGTGTGTTTGCAGAGTTGGTAACAGCTTGGCGTTTAGCTGGAGCTCCAACGAGTCGTTCACCGTCGCCGGTGAAAGCGACTGTAGATGGTGTGGTTCTTACTCCTTCAGCGTTCTCGATGACTCGTGCTGTCTTTCCTTCCATGACACTGACACAACTGTTGGTGGTACCAAGATCGATTCCGATAACATGACCCTTAGCTTTGTCTGATCTGAAAATTATATAATATTAATTTTTTTCGAGGAAATAGACCGAGCTTTTAAATTTTTTTAACTAAAATTTTCCATTTATATTGTGTATATAAATATTATCTCAAAATTAAAATTTTGATTTTGTATTTTTTTATTCGCGATTCTTTGTTGAAAACTTACAGATTTCTTGTGTTCAAAGTTGTGGATCGTGCGATTGTGCGAGCAGTTGTCAAGATTGATCGTGCAGAAAGCATTTTATCTGAAAAAAAAGAAATGATAATCAAGATCATTCAGAAAAATTTGCATCATTATATAAATGAAATTGCATCATTGGCGAATTTGAAAAAAAAACGAAGAATGAACAACAATTTGATGCGATAAGAAAGTGGGTTGTCCATATGACTTTTCACTATTTCTACTCTCTTCAAACTAAAACGATATTTTTACCTTGAATTTCAGAAAAAGGTTTGAAAAAAGAAAAAAAAAGAAGGAAAAGTCTAGAAAATTCAAGAGCCCCCGTCTCTCCGCCCTTTTAGAAATACTGTGAGAATTGAGTCTTGCAACGAAACGAAAAGTGTGCGAGGTTTGCGCAAAAGGCACACTTTTTGCTGAATCTTTTTCGAAAAAATATTTTTATTTTCTCTTTTTTTTTGTTTTTTCGATTTTTCGATTTCAACTTATGTTTGAAGACTTCTACCGTCTAAATACGTATTAAAAAATTAAATATTCAGGTTTCAAACATGGGTTTCGCTTCGGCTTCCCGTGAGGAGAAGCTAAAAATGATGAAATCAAATGCAACACGAAAGACGACTAAAAAGTTAAATAGATTGGCAAAAAAAGGAAAGTTATCTAGAGAAATTCGTAATTCTATGGCAGATATTAAAAAAAGAAAATCAAAAGAATTACGCCAAAGAATAGTTGATGTAAGTCACCTGAAATATCGGAATGAAGTATTTTAACATTTTTCAATTCTAGATTGAAGATGATTTCATTGCTGACCGGGAAGCACATTATGATAGTGATGAAGAAGAGTTACCACTTGACATGCTCGATGCAGATATTGATTGGGAAAACAGTGCTTTTGCCACGTCAAAGCGCCGACTAGACAAAACTCGAAAGGGAAAAGCAGACAGTGATGAAGACGAGGATGATGGAGTAGAGAGTAAACGTCGTAAATTTTCGGGACAGTTAGAAGAAGGTCAAGAAGAGCTTCTTCCTATCAAACTGAAGGATGGTACTCTGATCAGACCAACTCGCGAAAAATTCCAAGAACAAGCTGAAGAAGAGGAAGAAGAGGAGAGAGAATCAGGAGAAGAAGAAGATCAACCTCATTTAGAGGACTTCTCACACTTATCTGCTTCTGAATTACTTTCAAAACGAAGAGAATTGCTTCAAGAAACTAAAAATTCTATCGCTTCTCACGCCAATATGCTCCTCGCCAATCCCCAACATAATATCACTCGATTAAGAGATTTATATAACTTGTGTGCCGGCGAAAAAGTACATTCCTTAATTCGAGAACAAGTTCAAAAATTAGCAATGGCGAGTACTCTCCAAGTATTGTTAGATATCATCCCGGGTTATGCTATTCGCGAACAAACAGCAGAAGAAAAAGCACAGAAGCAGAAGAAGGAGACAAGAGTATTGGCAAACTATGAAGAATCATTGTTAAGATATTATTTGAAATACCTTCAACTTTGCGAAAAATTGTCAAACAGTGAGTTTTGTTTTTTTGCAAAGAATCGAGTTTAAAAAAAAACTGATTACCTAAGTTTTTGATCGAAAAATAGATAATTCAAATTTTCTATAAGAAATTTCAATTGCGAAACATCTTTTCTATGTCTGAAAATTCTAGATCTTAGTGAATGTTCACTAGGTCCTCCCTCCAATCTGAATTTTATTTTTTATTCACACTTCTACTCGAAAAATAAATATTCCATCAGTCTTCTAAGTTTTTAATTTTTCAGAATTATGTGGAAAAGATAGGCACAATGATGAAACAACGTTCACATTCAAAATGGGAATCCTCTCCGTCAAAGCTATGGCTCGAATCGTCATTTCCGCTCCCCACTTCAACTATGCTACCAACATTATTTCTAGTCTTGTCAGATTGTCTCTTGCGAAAAATTTGACTGTTATTGAAGAAGTTTGCGAAGCTATTCGAACAGTTTTCAAAGAAGATTTGCATTTGAGGATCACTTTGTTTACTTCAAGATCTATCTCTACACTTGTCACAAAGAGAAAAGGGCGGGTACCACCACAATTATTATCTACATTATTGTCGATGAATATCACTGTAAGTGGAGGACTTTTATGAAGGTTTACGTGAACTAAATATTTACATTGCAGGAAGTTAAAAACGAAGATAAAAAGTCTGGAAAAGATAAAATTGTCGCCAAGAAATATCGACTGAAAAAGGAAAGAGCTAATAAGACTGCTAGAAAATACAAGAAACAGTTGGAGAAAATCGAGGCAGACCTTCTTGAAGTTGAAGCTGAAGAGTCACTCACCAAGAAATTGAAAAATGTATGTTTTTGTAATCCAGGTCCTTCATATTTCAAAATAAATTTTTACAGGCAACAGAAGCGATGAAGTTTGCTTTCCAAACATATTTCTCAATTTTGAAACGAATGCCAACGTCAGTGTTATTAGCGCCAGTTCTTGAAGGATTGAGCAAGTTTGCTCATTTACTGAGCATTGAATTCTTTGATGACATTGTTACCACAATGGAAAGAATGGTTACCAATGAGGTTAATATTAGTATGTTAAACTGGATATAAAATTCGTTTTTCACTTTAGAATCTTCGAATTATTGATCAACTTCATTGTATCAATACAGTTTTCGTCATTCTTTCTGGAGATGGTCAATTATTGAATGTAGATCCATCGAAATTCTATCGATTAGCATATCGTTGTTTGAATTTGTTGCCATTCGAAAAGAAACCTGATCAAAGAAAAAATCAAATTGTGATGGTGGCGAAAACATTAGATACTATGCTGATTGATAGAAGGAAAACAGTTCCACTATCGAGAGTCGCCGCGTTTGTCAAACGGATTCTATCGATCGCGACAGTTTTGGATGATTTACCGGCTTTGTGCTTGGTATCGTTGGTTAGATCTATGTTCATTGTGAGTTTTAGAGTATTTTCTGAGTTGTAAAACGTAACTTTTTTCCAAATGAATATTATCTCAGGCTCATCCGAAATTGGCATCAATGATTGAAGATGAGGAAGGAGGTGCTCCTGGTGTATACAGACAAGATATTGATGATCCAGATGTTGCGAATGCTCTCGCTTCAGATGTTCGAGACGAATTGTCGATGTTGGCAAGAAGAAGGAATCAAGATTTGTCGAGATTTGCAAATAATATTTTATATGGTGTTCCATCGACTGGAATTTTCAAACTTAATCCGCAGATGACGTCTGTGTAAGTCATTGAATTTTCTTGTTGCGATATTTCGAAGTGAAATTCTAATTTTCAGTAAGCCGTGGATTCTATTCACCCAATCGCTGGAATCCTCAAAAGAAGGATACGAAAAAGTGGAGACAAAGTATATGGACGATCTGGAAAAAATGGGCAAAAAACGAAGCCAAGGTCCAGTAACATCAAAAAATGTCCATCTTCACATTTCGAATTGGTTGTCAAATGCAAAATAAGTAGGTCTCTGTTAATATCTCGTTGTTTGTTTTTCATTTCATTGTTTCTTGTTATTGTTAAAAAATATACATACTTCTACATTTTAACATTTATCACAGCTTGCCATACAATTCTTATGCATCCATGATTGTGTCTTTGGCTTGTCACAAAAACCATTGAGAGCCCAGGTTCCGCAATGCACATTTTGATCATCGCATCCGATGCGGCAATACATTTTTTTCAAAAGTTTGATGTCTGACCAACTCAATGTTCGACGTTGACCAAGTTTTTGGAGATTTTGTGTCGGGTTTTTCTGAAATTAAATATTTTTCGGTTTCAAAGAAGGTTGATAATTTATTTACCAATGGGACCATTGTCGGTTTAGATGGATTGATTGCTGCTAAATAGGCATCATAGTGCATTATACTATCATAGGCGTAATTTGTTCCATAAGAAGTGTAAAGTTTTGCATCAGCAATTGCAAAGGCGTCATAGTGTTGAGGGTTGATATTGGACCAGTCGATCTTAACAATACAGCTACAGTAACCCGATTGATATGAGTAACTAACTTTTATAAACTTATCTCGATCAATTCTCAAATGTTGATGATTGACACCTAACGCGTGCATAGTTTCATGCATCGCAACTCCTCGATTATCCCCACATTGAAAACTCAGATATATTGGATTAGCAGGATCCATTTTCCCGATATATGAAAGACCACAAAATGTGGAACTATCCACTTTTATATATTTCAAATGATTTCCTGGTGGATTCTCAGAATATCGGAATAATATACATGTTTTGATTGAGATGGCACGAAGAGCATTTCGAATATCTTGTTTGTCGGAATCTTCTGGAATTAATTTAATTTTTTGGGGCTGACTTCTGAATGGAGTATCTATCACTTGTTTCCTTGAACTCACCGAGCGATTCATCAAACGTATATTGAATTGGCTTCCAAATATCCCATTTTTTGATAGGAGTTGTTGTATTATATTGGAAGAAGATACCCGATCTCGGATGTCTTGCTCCTCCTCCATCACCCGCTTCTCCTAATTCATTCAACAAGAAGTTCGATTGATGTTCACTTAACAGGATATCTTTATCGAAAATACCATCATCAGCAGCAGCAACGATCTGAACCTCTGGCAGGTATGTAAAACCTACAGTAGATCACCTACCCCTTTAAGATTGGCGCGTTTTAAGAGAGATTGTTTGACTTGAAGAGTTCTGTCGAATTGAAGATTAATCTTATCTCTAGTTTCTGGCGAGCCAACTGATTCATGAAATTCAGTCACTTTCTTCAAAACTTCGCGCTTTGTCTCAATGTTTTTTGATGCTTGTTGACTGCATTTGAAGTTTTTACAAGAATTTGCGATAAATTGTCTATCAGCCTCTCGAATTTGGCCGAATTGGGCTTGAAGAGAATGGATGAAACCAACAAGTTCCGGTCCGAGACCGTTTAAAGGATCATTGATGTTGAGTCTGGAAAAAAATATTGAGATTGAAAAAATTCAAGAAATGATGAAGAACATCTTTTGGGACACGTGATTGAATTCATTATTTTTTTTTAACTGAATAGTAACTTCTTTTTTTTTTGAAATGACCGTAGTGAATAGTGATAACAAAATATTGACTGATCTTCGCGTGACCGTTTGGCGTAGTGGTTCAGATGAAGGACCATCAAGTGGAAGGTCAGCAGATCGATATCTGCTGACCTTGTGTGAAGGGACAGGCCTAAATTATCACGGCCTACATTACCCATAGAGTAATAGGCCTAGGCCCAGATAATCATGTGCCCTAATGAGACTAACGGTACTATAGAGTAACGGACTTATAGAACAACTGATCTATAAAGAAATCACTCTAGACGAGTCTAAAGACTAACGGGCGTATAGAGTCACGGGCCTAGTAAGTAATGGGCCTAGTGAACAACGGGACTGAAGGGTTATGAATCCATAGACTAACAGGCCTATAGAGAAATCAAACGCGCATAGTGCAACGGCCCTAGAAATAAACGGACTTAGAGAGTAACGGGCCTAGTCCGTAGAAAAATAGACCATAAAGCCCAGAAAGAAGTCCGTAAAGTGAGAAAGAAAGATTTCAAGCCTTGGAAAAGGTGTAATCTCAACGACAACACTTACCTTGGTACAAGTGGCAAAAGTTTTCCAGCCTCGAAGATCACCGAATTTATAATCTGTGGCAAATCATCGAAATGCGGAGTCTGACCATTCTGACATTTTGGATGTTGTGGGAACCTTCGACAAAAATCCTGTGCCTTCGATGACCATTCGGCCTGATTCGAGATCCCACGAAGATCTCCAATCACATCTTCATCGTTTAAACCTAGTTGTTGTGTGATACCAGAAGCAATGTTACCAATAATACTTCCAAGATTCGAGTTTGGATTTTGGAGACCTTGGAGCAATTGGGGTAACAGTTGGGAGTTTAGGGAATTTGGGAGAAGTAGAAGTAAAAGTAGAAATATCATATCACTGAAAAAAAAACAACAAAGAAGAAGAAGGAAGAAGACACAAACTGATATAAGAATCAAAGATCACAGAAAAAAAAACGTCTTGAACACTTCGCAACATTGAAAAGGTTTTGGTTTTGTTATCAAGGTATGTTTTTATGTATTGACCTCGGATTGTGTAATTTGTTGAATTTGAGTTGAGACAGTAATGGCGGGAAGTGTTTGCACTTTTTGAGCGAAAAGACTTCGATAGTGGAATAGGATCACGATTAAGCTGGAAGAATACATAGGGTTTCAAATTGGGGCCACCTGAAACTGGAAGACAACTAACCCATCTAATGAATGCGCACTGATCCATACCATCGTCACCATTGTAAACTGCCACCAAATATTATCCGATATCAAAGTGAACACATGAAAACTAAATGATGTAAAGCAAAATATACTACACTGAATAAACGCTTGGGTGAAAAGACGAATCTCATTCTGCCTTCTTCTAACACCCTGTGTTACTCCAAGTGCCTGAAACTATAATAAAACTGAGCATTCCACGGAGCCTATGAAATATATATATATCTACATACACTATTAACATTGTGCAAGTCGAAAAGTGTTATCATATCGATCAAAAATGCGATTGAGCATATAACTACACCAGCGCCGAAATCAAAACTGAAATGATATAGGATAACTTTTCGAGCTGCTCTCGCTCATTTAACTCACTAGGATAATGCTTGTCCACATTGTGTATCAGAATATGTCCACTGAAACGTACTCGCATTGAAAATCAAATAACAACTATCTCCCCAAAAATAAGGTATTGTAACTAAAATCGAGATAATCCAAAGTGCCTGTATTCCACGTCTAGTCATTTTCGTGGTAAAGAAAACCATCGCCTGGATAATGAATATGTTTTATGACATTTATTTTAAATCGATAACTCACTTTCAATGGATATACTATTGAAATATATCGATTTATAGAGATCGCAAGATGTCCGAACAAGCAACTATACCAAAAAATGATTGTGAATTGGCCGAAGAGTTTAGCAACCGGGTTATATGCTAGGTCATTATTCTGACTTATAATCATACCAACTGGCCAAGTACAAAAGCAAGTGAGAATACCGATGTTAGCCACTAGATGGGAGAAACATAAAAAGCCGAAAGTGTTGTGCAGAGTTTGATTTTTGATAATTATTGCCATTGAGATGAAATTCGCAATAACACCTATCACACCAACAGAGATCATGTATATTATAGCCATGATTATCGTGGTTGATTTTGCATATAACCTGAAAAATTTTTTTTTAGAGAAAGAAAAACATTATGTTTCTCATGTTTCCATTTGAATTGTAGCGTTTTGTTCGAATGCTCAGCTCACAGGTGAAAAAAGTTGGGAGGAATTTAAACCAAAAATCTCTAAAATACCTAACACGTAAACGCTGAGTACATCTGGACGAGAGAAAAACATACAGCTCAAGAAAAAAGAGGCTCCGGAACCCGACCAATCGAAATATCAAAAAAAAAAATTCTGGTTAAAAATTGAGAGAGACTTTGTGCACTCTAGAGAAAAGCAAAAACTGTTCAAAAATGGAAACATTAGTACCAGGTAATTAGAGGTAACTAGATAATTCTTAAACAGACCATATTGACTAGACCTGATTTCGATATAATCAGCCCGATCTGGTCGTTTTCAGGAGCATTTACAATTTGTAGGCACCACCCATAAATCTTGATGCTTGCAAAAATCATTTCGAATAACTATGCTTAACAATACTAAAAATTAAACAGGCTTGTGCGGAACCGCAACCAGAACGTTACGAAATTCCGAAAGTTCCGACTGTTTTCGGAACTAAATTAATTTGGAACCAAGTTGCGACTTGTTATTTCGGAACTTTTGAGAATCGGAACCGAGTTCCGAAATCGTTTCGGAACTATTCGAAACCAAAAATACCGAGAAAAGTGTGATTTTTCTGATATTTTGGGGCTTTTTTTGAATTTCGAAGTGAAAACTACTAGTTTGAGTCTTTGTGCACTCTAGAGAAAAGGAGAAAAAAAAACTGTTCCAAAATGAAAAAATGCAGAACCGGGTAATTAGAGGTAGCTAGATAATTCTGAACCTTATCCTCTGATTTAGACATGGTTCGATGAAAGCAGCCCGAGCTGGTCCTTTTAAGGAGCATCTACTCGTGGGCCGGTTTTCATAGGACTATGTCGATTTCAGAAACCACCCATAAATCTCGATTTTTGCAAAAATCATTTCAAATAACTATGCTTAACAATACTAAACGTTTTCTAAAATACTTGATTCATGAAAAAAAAAACAAACAAAATACACAAACTTCAACAAAATAGTATATTAACGAGGCTCATACGAAACAACAAGAAAACGTGCTCAGAGAATGATGTTGTTAATTAGATTCTGTGTATGTATGTATATATGTACACTGATAGACATTCTAAAAATAACATTATGTTGTTCTACCGAGAAAGAGGGAAAAGTAAATTTTAGGCAGTCGCGATGGTTTGAAACTTGAAGACATTTTATGTTTTCGTTGTCTGTGCCAAGAAAAGAATAGGAAATTAGCTTTTTTCTGAACTTTCAGACCGATAGTAGTACTCAAGGAACCCTCTTTGAAAAATGGATAGGACGGAAATTCGATCAATATTTGTGTACTAACAAAAACTAAAAGCATTCTCGACCCTTATAAAAGTTCAAAATTACAAGAACTCGAAGATGCTTGATTAAATTAGCCTTGAAACGGATTGCAAACTGGTAAAGAATTGGTGTTATCAGGATTATGTTCACTTCTCGATAATATTCCATCAGAGCTGTCGAAATGGGAAAAATGTGGGCTCCAGATAGCCCAGATAGAAATGCCCATTCCATCCCATCCCACTTCAAGAAATGACCAGATAAACTGGGGTGGGCAGGGCTTTCCAAGTTGGGAAATTTTTTTTGTAAATTTTTGAAAAAGTTCACGTTTGTATTTCTTTTTCTGACGTATTGGTCGTTTTTTTGTTCATTTCATGAAAAAATTAGTGTTTTTTTAAGAAATGAAAGAAAAAAGAAAGCCCACATGGGCTCCCATGGGATGGTAATGTTTATTTGGAATTTCCCACGTGATAAAATTTACTCATTCTTCCCAGTTTATCTGGGAAGCCCATCTGAGGTACATTCAATTTCAACAGCTCTGTATTCCATACAAAGTCATCCATACAAAGTTCACGTTAAAAAAAAAGTTATAATAAATTTCTAGCACGTTTTTGTTTTGGTTGTATAGTTAACGCTTGTTTTTCCCTTTTTCTCTGCTTATCGTCACGACTGACGGCTGTGACAAAAATTAAAGAAAAACAGGCAAAAACGCTTACTCAAGCGTTTTCGCGAAATCGACACTTGGTCAAGCAAATCGCGCTTTTTCCGCCTTGAACTCCCTGAGTGGTATGTGTTAGTGTGTGTTATTCTTTCGTTTGTGTTTTTCTTTTCTTTTTTCTCCTGTTTTTAGAGGTTTTTGTTTTGGATTCTTTTAATACATACTTTTACCTTTGTTTTTTTCGAGCCTATTGAACACTTTTTGTTTTGTTTGTTTTTTTTGTGAGTTTTAATCCATTCCAATAGTTCACACCTAACACTTGCAATTTTTTTCAAAGAAGTGTGTGATTAACCTTAATAAACGTTCTCGTATTATCAAAATAAATCATATCCACCTGTTTTCCAGTTTCAAGAGCAAGACTCCAAAGTATCAACCATTTGAGTAACAGTAGACCTTTTAGAACGAAACCCGTGTTGGTTGTCGGACCAAAAGTCAAATGAACCCAAATGATCAATGAGAAGAGATTTCAAAAGTTTTTCATAAATTCTACATATATGAGAGGTTAAACTGATTGGCCTGTAGTCTTTACATTTACTTGGATTTTTGATTTTCGGTATTGGAACAACAATAGATTGTTTCCATTGGATTCCCGGAACTTGTTTCATTTATTAATTTAACTTAAAGGGCGACTATGGTGCGATCTCTGAAACCAGTGTGCAAAATTGCGTCATTACTATTTTGCTCGTCATATTTGGTGTTTGTGAACTATTTTTGAATTTTCTCTGTAGCAGTGGAGCAAACTTTCTCATCTGTTCTCACGGGCTCAAGAATTATTTTTCACCTTTTTCCAGTCGCGGGAGCGTCAAATGAGAATTTTTTCTATTTACGGATGGATAATAAGAGAAACAACAAGAAAAGAAATAGCAAAACTTGTTTTCAGACCATAGTCGTCCTTTAATTTAAGTTTCGCTGAATTTAGTGTCAAATGGGAAACAAATTAATTTGGAGAAGAAGCTCCCCAAATTTTTTGAGATTCTTAGAAAAATTTCATAAAACATAGAACGCAGAAATACATTCACACTTGTCTTTTTTTGAGCTCATCGAATACAAATATCTATTGTCGTTCATTTTCGGTCAAAAATAAGTTTATTTACACCGCCAATAGCATTCCCATTTCCCCCACTGATCGCACCAAAGACCTAGGTTTGTATGTTGATAAAATGCTTAATTTCGAGTACCACATATCCCAGATTTCTAATACTGCTCTCTTTAAATGTCGTCAATTACTATATTCTTTCAAGTCCCGAAATCCTCAATTCCTACTCAAACTATTCATGTGTTTTGTCATGCCCCTCCTTGACTATGGCTGCGAAATCTATCATCCCACCTCCCCTGCCCTTATAAAAAAATTAGAAAAGCCCCTTAAATGGTTCTCCCGTAGAGTTTTCCAAAGGTGTAATATTCCATTCTCTTGCTATCAAAACCGCCTAGATCTCTCGAATCTAATTTCTATTGAACACCGCCAAAAAATTCTAATCGTCAAACTCTATTATAATATCTTAACTCTTCGTAGTCACCTTCCTTCTATTGATCTATTTCTCGTAGCCTCAAAATCTAAAAGATATCCTCTCTCTTTTAATTATCTACCGGGTCCCAAAAATGCTAGTTTCTTCCACTCTCATCTACCACTATGGAATAATATAGCAAAAATTCTATCTCGTTCTACTCCCCCCTCTGATATCCTCTCATTTCTAAAATCTCTCCCTAAAAATTCTTTTTACTCCTAATTTCTAGTCATTTTTCTCTTTTTCTCTTTATCCACCTGTATATATATATTCTGATTCTCTAATTTGATCTACCGCGCTCTTGCAGGCGCACTTGGTCATCTTATTTTTTTCATCCTATTTTACTACCTCTATCCCCCATTTCACATGTAAATATTAATTTTATTTCCTTTTTGTTTTTTATTTTGATGTAGTTCAATATGTATGAATAAATAAATAAAATAAAATAAAGAGAGCGAAGAGAAAAAGCGTGTCTCGTGTGATCTACATGTTCCTTGAAATTGTGAGTCTAGGATTAATTTTTGAGAAGCCTGTTTCAACCGACGGAAATTCAGGTACATTTGCTTGAAACCGAGCCAAAAATCGTTGAACACCTTTCGAACATGAATTATATTTTTAACTCAACAAATACGCTTGATATTAATTTTCGAATTTTTAGACCCACAATTTTTCTAGTAGATCAAAGAGCCTTTATTCTCTATTTCTCAGCACTCTCTCTATATCAGATGACAGAGTTAAATCACCGTGATATTGTCGGGACGAAAAAATTGGAGCCTTGGAAGACAACCAATATGGCCTAGAAAATGCCGACAGTACACGTTCCCTCTCAAAAAGATCAAAAAAAGTTTTGAGTCTGAAAAAAGTACCTTGTTATTATCTCTGAAACTTTTCGAATTTTCCTTTAAAAAATACGGGATTGTTTTCTCAGAATATTTGAACATTTTTCTTATTTTTTAATTCGTATCGAATTCAAAATTTCAACTGAAAATAACAATTTTATTTTATTATTAGACTCGAAAACTTTTTTGATCTACCCTAAAGTGTACTGTCGACATTTTCTAGGCCATATCGGTTCTCTTCCAACGCTTTAATTTTTTTGTCCCCACAATATGTTTTGTCGATTATTCGGGGTTAAAAAGTTTTAAAAATATATTTCTTGAAACTACATGATGTGCAATACATTGCAAGATACTCTGATGATTATTCACAATGGCTTCTCGAGCAAGAAAACTGCTCGGAGTATTATCCAGCACTGATAAATGAAACTGCTCTTGGAGAAGAAATTACTCTCCAATCTGTTCAACGGCACGCTTTGTCGATTCAAATTGACATCAATTTTCTTGGGATGTTGCTTCAAGAAGAAAGTATCTCAGAACACTTTTTCTCATTTCAAACTGTTTCATGTTTTCTAAAAAACATTTGAACATACACCTTTCCTCTCAAATTTCCATTTTTTGTTTTTCAACTTTTCGATGTATTCTTTTAAACAAAAGCTCATTACAGAACTGTTATACATACATATGTTTTGCTCCAACTCCGAACCTGTGAGCTATTTCGAAACCCCTGAGATTTATGTGCTCTATTGTTGCACTGTCAATTACTACAATCAAAGTGAGCACAAAGAAATGTCACATAAATTCAAGAAGTTTTCAGTTTTTAATGATCTGGTGATGGTCGCTTTGTTTTCACATGGAATGCTGTCTGTCTCAACAATGATCCTTATTCATCGACCATACCGGAAGCTTCTTCTATGTCCCAAAAAGCACCCAACAATACAGATCCAAGATAAGTAATAATCCCTTCAAAAAAAAAGTAATATAACAAACCACAACTTCAGGAACATTGAGATTGTTTGCAGCAGATCGATCACATATTAGACACCTCATATCAGAAGAGGCCACAAAATCCTCAAATTTCGTGGTCTCTACACATTTCATCACATTTTTTTCATGGTTTGTGTGGGAAAAACGAGAGCGTCGGGAGAGAGACAATAGAAAATGGGGAGAGTGCGAGACAGAAAACAAATAAGAATTTTCTCGGGTGAGGGAAAGAGGAGTTAAGTTCAAAAATGGCGACGACTGAAGTAACGACCAGTGTCAGGTTAGTTTTTGATATGTTTACGAATAGTATTTTATGGACAACTACAGTGCTTGTGCCGGTATTTTTAGTGTTTTGTTTTAGTGAGAGGTGAATTTTTTCATGGCGAGCGTTAGTTGTTTGGGTGGTTCTAGCAATTTTTGAATGTACTTCTCTGAACTGTGAATTTAAATTAAATTCCTGAATTAGGTGCTCTATTACGATCAGAAAAAGACATTCCCAATCAATCAATTTGAGTCCTTTTTTTTAAAATTATAATCTTTTGAAGAAAATGCCGTTCAAGCAAACACTTCAACATTTTTTTCAAAAAAAAAAGACAGAAAAAACGTTTGTGCTCAAAATCAGTAGTTTTTCTTGAAAATAATGATTTTCCAAGCAAGTTTTTTTTTGAACCAGGTAGATTTTTTAGAACCCGGTAACTATTCTGGGTGCCCGGTGAATGTTATGGGGACCCTGTAAATTTTCTGGGAACCCGGTGAGTCGTTTGATAGCTTGGTTAATGTTCTGAGGACCGAGTGAATGTTCTGGGTGCCCGGTGAATGTTATGGGAACCCTGTAAATTTTCTGGGAACTCGCTGGGTTGTTTGAGAGCTTGGTTAATGTTTTGGGTACCCGGTGAATGTTTTGGGAACCCTGTAAATTTTCTGGGAACCCGGTGGGTGGTTTGAGAGCTTGGTTAATGTTCTGAGGACCGAGTGAATGTTCTGGGTGCCCGGTGAATGTTATGGGAACCCTGTTAACTTTCTGGGAACCCGGTGGGTTGTTTGAGAGCTTGGTTAATGTTTTGAGTTCCCGGTGAATGTTTTGGGAACCCTGTAAATTTTCTGGACACACGGGGAATATTCGGCGAACCTTGTGAGATGTCTGGAAACCTGGTGTGTTGTTTGGGAGGTTGGTTAATGTTCTGGGAACACTGTGAATTTTCTGAGCACCCGGTGGGTTGTTTAGGAACCTGGTTTATATTCTGGAAAAATTACAAAAAATCTTATTTCTGACGGTATATTTCCTCACGTCAAAAGTCAAATCTAGTCATTTCCAATAATTTCCGGAATGGAAGTCGCTGACCAACCAGAACCATCTTCTTCCTGGTATTCACTAAAATGTTTTCTTTATTCAGCTCAACAAAAACCACTTTCAGGCTCCCAATATTCTCATCATGCTCAAAACTTCAAAAACTCGCAGAAGCAGAGGGTCGGATCCTATCCTCTCTTGGTATCAAATATTTGTCGAGACTTATTAAGGTGATTTCAAAGATCTAAGATTGTTTCATAAACTCTCATTTTTTTTCAGATACCATTCCAAAATTCGGAAATTAACACAATCACGGTGGCTTGTGAAAATGAGAGGCCAAAAGTTGCCTATCCGATTGTGATGATTCACGGCTTCGGAGCTGGCTCAGCTCTCTGGGGCTCGGCGATCAAGCGATTCGCTCACATTCAAACTGTCCATGCGATAGATCTTCTCGGCTTTGCAAGATCTTCAAGACCAAAATTCTCCACAAGTCACAAAGAAGCTGAATCTGAATTGGTAGAGTCAATTGAAATGTGGAGAGATGCGATGAAGCTGGAGAAAATGAACATTGTCGCGCATTCATTTGGTGGATATCTAGCTACTTCCTATGCTATCAAATATCCGAGTCGTGTGGATAATTTGATTCTCGCTGATCCTTGGGGATTCACAGATTATGATCCAAATCGATTCCCACGAAATAATAGAATCAAGTTTATTCTATGGTATGTCGACAAATTCAATCCATTGAGTATTTTGAGACTGTTCGGATCTTACGGTAAATTTCATAACTTACATATCTAGATACCTTCAAGTATGATTTTCAGGTCCTAATATGATGCGTCGTCTCCGTCCAGATCTCAAAGATAAGTACTCGGACAATGTATATGATTACGTTTACTTATGCAACTCTCAAAAAGCATCGGGTGAAACTGCATTCAAAACCATTGCATCGGATTTAGCTTGGGCGAAAGAGCCTCTTCACAAAAGATTCGATCAATTAGCCAAAACTGTGCCGGTCACTTTTATCCATGGGGAGAAAAGTTGGATTGATTATCTGTCAGTAAGTCATTTGTACGATTTGGAGCATGTTAGTCAGCATATTGTGGAGAATGCTGGACATCATGTGTATGCGGATAATAGTGAAAGGTTTAATGAGATTGTTGTGAATACATTAGAGGGTTGTACAAAATTGTAATATAATGAATATTTGCATTTGAAATTTTTTCTTTATATCGAGAAGGAACGTTGTGCAAACTGACGAACACAAACAGGTGAGAAAATGACCTATTAACATGGAAATCGTTATTCCTTCATCAACAAAACCAACTTGAACGACTGGCTAGCAGCAGGTGGTTTATTTTTTTTGTAATATTTTCTGAATATTATTCAAATCGATGTAAATGTCCGGTAGTGTCCAATACATAAGTAAAAATTCATTGATGAAAAATAAAAATATCTCGTATTCAATTTTGAACGAGATCTTCAATGCACCATTTTCAGTCTTTAAAGTTAGACTGGAAGAAAAAACAAAATGTTTAAAAACTTACAAATATTGTGTGGTTAGTTAAAATATGGTAACTTTTCATCTTGATCATTTCTAGAGCGTCAATCTTATATAAAAATAAATAATTATAGTATCATTATTTTAAAAAATTTTCATAATTTTCTGATAATGCACAAAAATATTGAAACATTTATGTGAAAAATAATAATCAATTGTCACGTGAGTTTTATTTTTTTATTTTCTGTTAGATTGTCGAGTGCTTCCAAAATTTAAAGAAAATATGTATTATTTAATATTTTCAGCAAAAAATAATGTACTTGGCTTCTTTTTCATAATTATTTACCATATAGGTCCTAGCGTTCAAACGCTTTCAGATAGGTTTTTCACTTTCTAGCTGAAATCTTCGGATATGATTTTTTTTAAACAAGGCACCTTCAAACTATTGTAAGTGCTTCACCAGACTTTACCAGAATATTGGTGAAATTACGTTGTAGACCTACTAATTCACTAGAAGAAAACCAAATTTCTCTATTTTTAGTTATTCAGCATAGAACAGTTGAAAGGAATTTTTTTATTTGCGATGTTTCCGAATTTAAATTCAGTAAAGATAGTAAGTAGAAAAGTATGAATATATTTTTTTTAATGCAAGTGTGAAGAAAAAGTCGCGAAACAGGAAAATATTCCAGTGGAAGTCTACCTTCAATAAACCCACAGGCTAGGTTCCTTCCAACGATCCCTAAATATTTTCATCTCAACATTTTCCTTTTTTTTGAGATCACTAAAAATGCAACATAAGAAACAATCAACAGCGGAAATAAGATTAGCAAAAAACTATAGTTTATTTACTATGTTAACGGAAAGACTAGAAAAATCAAAAATCACTTGACAAATAGCAAAAATCGACCCGTTTAGTACATACTATTTTTCAAAATAATATAGGTCAAAAACTATTTGTCTCTGGACCAAATGCGGCTAATCGACGGGCCTTCAGCCTTGCCGTAGTCCAACTATATTTCAAGCTCTCGTTCATTGTTTGATGATCATCTGCATTCATTTGACGATAGTCCTCATAGAATCCAAACATTTCTAGCTCTTCTTGACAAGCGGAAAATGATTTCTGAAAATATACCATGGATTTGTTACCAACCAGAAACAAATAGAAAGTTCTAACCTCTATTGATATGAGTAATAAGGTGACCTGTGCTATTCGAATCGAATGATCTGTTAATTTCTTGAATTCTTTATAGTAAATAATGATTTCAGAAAGAATTTCATCTCGCATTTTCTGACATGTCTCTACACCTTTCTGTGAGAAATCATCCAGTCCTGTATCCCAAAACATCAAAGAAGCAACTGCCAAAAATTCGATCACATCCAACTTCAGAATTTGAACATCTCTAACTACAGTACGATTGTAGGTTTCCCAATATTGCTGAAAAAATCTGGAAGGTTTGAAAATATTTCTAAAAGTGAAACTTCTATTTCAAGAAAAGACACCTACGATATCATGGATTCTTTAGAAACTTTGGATGATTTCTTGATCTTTCCAGTGTAGTATCGTTCAACATCTTTTTCATAGAAGTCACCATTGGGTAGAATGAGTTCCGTAATACCTGAAAAATAGGGCGTTTTGTTGGTACCTAAATTGGACTAGGATCTGTGTAGTTTTCAAAGCGGGTTACAACATCTGAAAATAATTGCTTAGATTGCGACATTTTTTGAAAACAGAATACGGCCTAGTTTTCTGAAGCTTTGCTAAACTGGACCTAAAAAAACCTCTTCAAAAAAAACCATAAAAACATACAGACACTTGAAAATTAGGGAATTTCGGTTCGCACGTTTTAAAATGGTTTCAGATCTGATCGAGTTAGTGTTTTTTTGAAAAGGAAGGCAGTAAGTCAAGATACGACAATTCGGGATTTTTTAGAAGATCAGATAACATCGGACCTTTGATCTATGATTTAACCTCTAACCTTGTACCATACCTGCTAGCACTCCACGAACTGGTGACTCGAAATTCACATATCTGATGAAAAAATTGTCGAACAAAGAATCCTGAAAGATTTTTGCTTTTGCACAACAAAACACTCGTTTACTCACAATTTCAGACTTTGAAAATTCGCTGCCCAATTCTTGATACGATTCGAGTATAAACTTCTTCACAAGTTTGACGTCTTCCCTTATAACATCATCCATCTCGTGAATATTTCGATGTCTTGGTTTGTCAGGTGTTCCGAAGATTTGCAACCTAGTTTTCTCTAACTCCTTATAATTATTATGTAGAAGACTGAGGCGAGGTAATATTTCAGAAAATTCTGATATTGGTGAGAAATTAGATGACGTAGACGTAGACGTAGAAGGAGAATTTGTGTGTTTGTCACGAGGTCCTTGAACCGCTGAAAATGAAACTGGTTATTATTAAAAATTTACAGTTCATAGTTAAACCAAAAAAAACTAACCGGTTTTTCTCATACCGATTTTCAAACATTTTTCCATTCTACATAGTCGACAATTTTTACTATTCTCTGGAAGCAAGAAATTTTTTCTTTTAGTGTTGAAAATTTTTGAAATGCTTAGCTCACCAAAACTAATTTTACATTTTCCTTCATTTTTGCATTTTATGTTTGATTTAGGTGACAAAACAAATCGTCGAAAGAACGCCGAGCAAGCTCTAAAATTCTCATTTTCACCTATTCTCTTCCAAAAAAAAAAATACCTGCAAATAGGCTCCTTGGACCCGAAATGAATATCTTGTGCTGATGCGCCGCAAATTGGACAAAGTTTCATTTGAAAAGTATTAAAATATGTTGCAATATAGGACTTTTCAAAAAATCGATATTATCTACCGACATGATTGCAAGAAGAATGAGAGACACCGAGAAATGCAAACATTTGAAAACAAGGTATTTGAATAGACATGTTTTTTTTTTGGGTGGAACTGTTGTGAAGTGACTAGAGTAGATGTGACTGTTCCTGGAAAAAATAGAGGTTAATGGTGTTGTGGAGGGCATAGCGAATCTAGGAAGCTGTACGTATAACAGATCTTAGTTTGGGCGGTTCAGTGGTATTTTATCGTGTGTTGCAGTAGAGCCATCCGCTCTGATCCGACAGAGAAAGACCAAGAATAAACAATAACAACAAAGGTACAAGCAATCATTTATGAGAGGCTATTAGGACCTCTGACAGGAGTCAATTATCCGTTATCAGGTGCTCTCATGTGACGTATGATGGTGCTTGTAAACGGTGAAGGCGAAGCTGCCAAGCGAGCCGCTGAGACGATGACAAAATGAATAAAAGCTGAAAGGAATGCCGGAGAGGCCGATTCCCAGCGAACTACACAGTTATTTAGAACAACACTATTTTATTCTTTATTGTACTGTTTGTGAGGTGATTGACAATTGGATAATGGTACTTGGCGTACCATTATCAGCACAATCGAACCGTATCAGTTTGTTGTAGAATTATTACTTTATCCTGTAGCAATTAGGTGCTTTTTAGGAGAGGAAAAGAAAAGTAAAAAGCGAAGAGTGAAGTGTGTGTGTTGCGGCCGCTGTGTATCGAGAGTAAGATACGCGTGCGGTTACTGTGTTCGCTGAGCGTCGACTCCTTCGTTTTGGAGGATGTTTGAAATTATTTATTTATTTGTGAGATATGGTTTCCGTTCCTTTTCCCTTGTATGTATCGCGTCCGCGACAAATGGAGTTGGCAAGCTGGTCGCAAATTTCTCAATTTTTCAAAAGTTTAGCCAAAACTAGACTTTTTTCATAGAATTCTGAGTTTTAGTTCAGGGGTTCACCAACTGCTGGTTTTTGAAAAAAATAATTTTTGAACGAAAAAATTCTGGTTGATTGTGTCCGCTCCGAAGGTTCGCGAAAGGTCCGAGAATTGCGAAAGAAATCGGAACTAATTATCGGAACAAAATCATACCATTATCTTGTCAAAAATTAACAATTTTGCAACATCCACTCTTTGTGTCTAGTTGTATCATGGAGAACTCGTGAGTTTCCAGATGATTCATTCCCATATCCCCTATACCAAAAATCACAATGATGACTTAATTCAGTCACATTTATGAGTAACGTCCTCGAGGGATATGTTGCAAATGAGCACCTAGTCATATATTGCTCACTATGACACATGGAAAAATATTTGATTTTCCGTGATCTCCGGAGAAATATATATATATAGAGAAATATATTAATATTGTTATCTTTGTACTTTGTGACAATGAGACTGTTTTTGTTTTGTTCATCTGCAAAAAATAGTTTATCAGAAAGAAGAGAACAACCAGGTTATTAGATAAGAGAACAGTTTGAACGAACCCCCTTAATATTTTATTTATTGTCGAAGATTGGCAGAAATATGGTTTTCCGGTATGTCTAGCGTTTTTTTTTCTAAATTTTTTGTATGTATGCAATTTTAGGTCTAAGATAGAACGGTTAGAGAAGTCAGAAGCTGGAATATTGGATTCATTTGACATTGAATATAGCCAGAAATTTGTGAAGATCCTATTTCAAGACTCGCAGATCAACACCATTTCAGTCGAGGGTGGTCGTCAACTTCAGAATCCTATCGTACTGATTCATGGGTTTGGTGCGGGTCTAGCTTTGTGGGGTGTGGCGATTAAACCATTAACATCACTTCAAGATGTTCATGCTTTTGATCTTCTTGGATTCGCAAAGTCATCAAGGCCAAATTTCTCCGAGGACTTCCGGGTGGCAGAATCTGAGATGGTCGAGTCGGTTGAGATGTGGAGAAATGCGATGAATCTGGAGAAGATGAACATTGTCGCCCACTCCTTTGGGGGATATTTGGCAACTTCTTATGCTATCAAATATCCCCATCGTGTTGAAAAGTTGGTCCTTGTTGATCCATGGGGTTTCAATGAGAGATTAGATATGACTAAAGCTCCTAATATTTTACCCGTGGGTGGTTTGCTGATGAAATTGTACGACAAGTGCAATCCGTTGCTGATTTTAAGAGTCATCGGATTTTTTAGTAAGTCTGGTGCCTTGGTAACCACTTTGAAGAAAAAAACATTTTTGTTTTTAGACACGAAATTAATTCAAAGAATTCGACCGGATTTGCAGGAGACATACTCGGAAAGTGTATATGAATATGTTTATTTGTGTAATGCGCGAGAGCCGACTGGAGAGAAGGCGTTCAAAAATCTTACAATTAAAATGAATTGGGCTAAGAGTCCTATGATTCATCGGTAGGCCACATCTAAACTGAATGAATTTCGAAAAGAGGTAATTTAGATTTGACACCCTTGATCCAAAAATTCAAGTGACATTCATCCATGGATCAAAAAGCTGGATTGAGTACAAGTCAACGAGTCGATTGTTCGAGCTAGATCATGTGAATCAACATGTTATCGAAGGAGCTGGTCATCATGTCTACGCGGATAATACTCTAGAATTTAATGAGATTGTGATCAAAGCATTGACAAAAATTTGATGGCATGAAGGTGTATATATATTTGTTATTTTTTGCTGTTAAAAAAAGCACAGAACGAATGAAAATGGTGTCTAAAAATCTGTGACAGCTCTGAAATGATCTCAGTTGTTCATTTTCCCTAGGTGATGTTGTTCGATATTTTGGTGAGGATAATAATATGATACAGACATGCTGACTAGTCATAGACACCCAAAATTTAATACCAGCTCTTCACCATCTCAAATACAGCTCCGTCCGCGCAATACAATGTCTCATTTCCAAAACTTCGATTTTTTTCACTGTGTCGCTCAAAATGAGATCTACCAATTTGGAGAAAACATAAAAGTGTATATGTCATGCTGAATACAAATTAGGCCGAGTCTAGACAATGTTTTCAAATATTAGGGACTACAATGTCTCATGAATAAACATGACTGATAATACTAAAGATTGAACATGCGTAAGCTGGCTGTTCGAATGTGAAAAATCTATGACGTCCATTTTGTCCACACTTTGCCCACGTGGATACTCATTTTGACAACTCTTGTAAAAAAAACCAACACTCTAACAACACGATTACAAAAGTTTTATTACTTTCTGACGATTCACAATTATTCAAGATCGACGGCTGGTAGATCATTCTGAAAAAAAAAACAATCCTCATTAATACCATATACTTTTAACTAACCCATGTTGATGGGGCACTTCTATACATTCGACGTGGAAGTAGACGTCCTGTGAATCTGGAGCGAGTAGTTGAACGAAGCATTGGACTCGGCTTCAACCAGGCAGTCAGGAAGTTATCGCTCTCATCAGAAGCTAAGATATATTTTCGTCATTAAGATATTATAAAGTGTCACGAACACTCACCAAAGCACATGACGATGGCCAAGAAAAAGAAGAGGAGAACAATTCGCTGGCTGTTCATACTTATTTCAAATCGAATGGAATAATATAGGGGCGTGTCTCTGAAAATGAGAAGGAAAGGGGAAAAATCTCGAAAAAGCGCAAAAATTCAATTAGCGCAATATATTTCATTTGGGATTCAACAAAAAATGTGTGCAAGAGAAAAAAAAAGGTGTCTAGAAATATTCGATGATAAAAGTGTCTAGATCAGCAACCTACGTATTTCCTTCCGATGTTCAATCTTTTTTTAATATATATGTAGATTCCAAAATTAGTTTTTTTTTTTTTTGGTGTATGGGTGTCAACAAAGCAAAAAAAAAGATGGATTACAACGGAATGATAATGAGGAAAAGAAAATTCGTCTGGAAGCTTTTCAAGTATATAAATATTTACTATGTATATATATATATATATATTTGAAATTAGATACTTATGAGAGAAAATATTATATTATTAGTGGGAGTAGGATTTCGATAATGGAGCTGTATGCCTCATAAAATTTTTTCTATGTGGTTAAAAAATGTTTTTTCTTTTCTTTTTTTTGAACAAAGAGTATTCGTTGAATGAAGGGTTGGAAGCAAAACATAACAAGCGAATAATAAATGTTGACGTGGGTGAACTTGGAAAAGGAACAGAACAAAAAAAATGTAGGAAAGAAAAAGGAAAAAAAAGAAAAGAAATATTTTGAAAAGTAGCAAACACCGCGACGAACAGTTGCATACAATGTGTCACTTCTACAGTACTGAAAAAAGGAGAGAAGATTTTTGTTTTTTTTTTTGAAAAAAAAGGAATTCGACAAATTAATGCTTGTCAATTCTCGCCGAATTTCTGAGTTATATATTCATTTTTCTAAGAAATAATTGAAAATTCACAAATCTCAACAAACGAATAATTTATGACATGGAGAATAACATGTTGATATACGTTTTTAGGGGTATCCTACGAAAACGGTTAAATGAAATATTTCAAAATTTTAGATCACGTGAGCAAGTGTGCTCCAATGCAAATGAAATTGTTTTCTTTTCTTTGTCAGGTGTTAAAGAAATTTTGAATGAATTTGTTTTCATTCTACAGGTTCAAATCAAATTTTTGGGTATGTTCATTATGCTCAAAAAACAATGATTACGAACATTGAATGGTATTTTATATAAATTGTTCAGCTTGTGAGGAATCATCATTAGAGGCCCTATATCATTCTGGGGTCTGTATACTAGGATAGAACGTGTTTTTAAAGTTTGTAGGCTCTCGATTAAGCAATCTGGCTCTCGGTTTGGTTTTTATGAGAGCAGTGAGGGTTCAAAGACACAACCATGTTCAAAATTGTTGTTATGGCTTGTTAGTTAACTGGTTATTTTCCTGTATCTGTTGCCCACTTAAAAATAGAACTCTTGTCTTTGTCATTTTTGAGCTCTAGACAACATTAAAATCTTCATGACTACTCTACTACTAGTAATTCTTTGAAATCATCATAACAACTTTGAATTACGAAAAAGTACAATCTTTGATGTTTCAAAACATCCAATTACCAATAGATGAATTCTTCTTATTTACAAAAGCCGAGGAATTTACATAGTGCGGGTATTAAAAATAATTGGAGGTTTCTAGAAAAAGAATTGCATAATTATATTTCTTAGGAAACGTGTTGCGCATAATATTTTAAAAATACCCAGAACCAATAAAACAAGTTGAGGAAATGATGGCAGGCTTGCAGTGAAAATGCGGAGTTTCCCAGAGCATGTTCTTTGATATTAGTACATTCATCATGATAGGTTATTCTGTGGGAAAATGGATATTATATTGAAATATTTACATGTTTACGTGATGTATTTCATGTGAGAACATAGACATACTTATGTGATAGCTCAAAAATGTATATTCAGGAACGGCTACATGACTTTGGATATAACAAAAAATATGTATGTCCTGGGAAAAAAAGCTAATTAGTAGGAAAAATATGAACAAGATATTTTTGATTCTGAGCTCATACTAAAAAAGTCAAAAACAACTTGTTGCTTTGAATTTTTAATTTCTGTGTCTTCTCTAGTCTATCAAGGTTCTCTAGGCTATCTGAGTACGTTTTTTCTTGCGTACAAATAATTCCCTTTGTTCACCCCTAGTGATATCAGTTTGTGAGCAAAAATTCAGGCGAGGCGAACACAAAAATCATCCATTTTGTGCCCTGACGTTTGTTTGCACAAACCCAGCCTAGACATTTTTCATATATAAATAACTGCGAGAAATTTTTTGATACCAAGCAATATTAGTTTTTCTCTTTTCGTCTGGTGGTTGAAATGGTTGAGACTACTACATTGAACACTGGTGCTAAGCTTCCATTATTAGGTCTCGGAACATGGCAATCAAAGGATGAAAAGGAGTTCAAGGACTCATTGAGAGCTGCGTTAGATGCTGGATATCGATTGATCGACACTGCTTTTGTATATCAGAATGAGGCATTCATCGGAGAGATTCTTGAAGAATACCTGCTCGCTGGAAAAGTCAAGAGAGAAGACCTCTTCATCACAACAAAACTGCCATTCACCGCTCATTCAGTTGAAGATGTCGCCAAAGTTGTGGAGCTTCAACTAAAATCTCTTCGATTATCCTATGTTGATCTCTATTTGATTCATTCTCCTACTGGATTCAAACACCAAGCTGATAGTTTTTGGCCCCTCATTGAAGATGGTCTTTTCGCCAATGACACTACACCACATTTGGATACCTGGAAAGAGTTGGAAAAGCTATACCATGCTGGCAAACTCAGAGCTCTTGGAGTGTCTAACTTCAGCCCAAAGCAAGTTCAAGCTCTATACGATGCTGCAGAGGTGAAGCCAACAAATGTGCAAGTCGAACTCCATATTTACTGGCCACAAGAAGAACTACGATCTCTTTGCCAGAAGCTGAACATGACATTGACAGCTTACGCACCACTTGGATCACCTGGTAGAAAGAGTTCTAGACCAGACGGTGACTGGCCGGAAGGTGATCCACTCCTCGAGCCAGTTGTCAAACAACTCTCGGAGAAGTATCACAAATCATCGGCTCAAATTTTGCTCCGCCACGCTACACAGAAAGGCATCTCAGTGATACCGAAATCGACGAATGCGAAGAGACTAGTGGAGAACATCTCGATTTTCGACTTCAAATTGACGCCAGAAGATATGGAGGCGCTAAATGGAGGCATCAAAAATCACATTAGACTATTTTTGCATGAGTAGTTAGTTTTCTATGATGACTGTGTTGAGTGGTTCTTAATTGTGATTTTTTTTTCAGCTCGGCTCATCATCCATTCTATCCACTTGATGACGTCGACACTTCTAAATTCAAGAAAGTTGTGCTCAAAGTGTAATATATATATTTTTTAAATAAATTTCAATAAATATTTTCTATTTTTATGTGTCAAAAATCATTCAGAAAAAATAACAATAGTACACATCACTTTGGAAAACTATAAAAAATTATACTGACTAGAAAATTATTATTTTTATTTACGAAAATATGCATTCCATATTTTACACTTTTTATTTTAGGGGATAAATGCACAAAAAACACGTTCTAGTGACTTTTGAGTGAGATTTTGGACAAGTTGGATATATTGATATCATCATGTGGGAAATATGGATGATGTGCGGCGCTGGAAATTTTCAGACATTTATACAAAGTGGAAAGTGGATTGAATTTACTCACAAATCTGCGACGAATAGTCGAACTCGAGATTTGACTCCAATTTGAAGAGAATCCATATCTTCGGGTGAGATTTTGAAGTCGAAGATGGAGATATTTTCAACGATCCGTTGAGGGTGGGTAGATTTGGGGATTGCTGAGATTCCTTGTTGCACAAGGTGACGAAGGAGAATTTGAGCTGGTGTTTTGTGGTATTTTTCAGCGAGGCGTTTGACGATAGGCTCGAGGAGTGGATCACCTTCTGGCCACAAGCCGTCTGGGCGGGAGACCTGAAAAAGATATGCTAGGGCTTCGAACTATTTATAATACATGAAAATTTATTTAGGTTTGTTGAACTTTGTACATTTCAAGAACTTGTTTCATTTTTTTTCACTCCAATTTTCTGTTTAAAAAGTTATCAATTAGACTCTGACTACTTCAATAATGAACGACTGATAAACTAAAAGTTTGCAACATAAAAATATATTATTTATTCTAACGTGTAATTTCTTTCAGGCCAATTATTTTTGATCTAGTTTTTCATTTTTCTCAATTTTTTTTTTCAAAATTGCGTTTTCATATCATACAAAGCTCTTGCAGAAAATAAAACACACTGAATAATTGAAATCTTGAGTAGTGTCGGGTTCCAAGTAAGACATGGATTTCCCAATTCCTTATCATGACTAACCTTTCTTCCTGGTGATCCAAGTGGAGCATAGGCCGTCACAGTGACACCGAGTTTCTTGCAAAGTGTCCTCAATTGTTCTTGTGGCCAATAAAGGTGAAGTTCAACTTGATTGTTGGCTGGCTTCACTTCCGCAGCATCGTACAATGCTTGAAGTTGTCTTGGGCTGAAGTTCGACACTCCGAGAGCCTGAAACACTCCCTTCAACTCTCAGCTGAAACTAATTAGTCACCTTGAGTTTGCCAGCGTGATACAATTTCTCCAACTCTCTCCAAGTATCAATATGCGGTGTGGTGTCAATGGCAAAAAGACCGTTCTCGATAGCAAAATTGAAACTCCCATTCTCATGTTTGAATCCAGTTGGATTGTGTATGAGATATAAATCAATATAGTCTAATCGAAGAGCTTTGAGCTGGAACTCCACAGCGTTGGCGACATCTTGAGGAGAGTGAGCGGTGAATGGGAGTTTGGTAATGATGAATAATTCTTCTCTTTTGATTTTTCCAGATGCCAGGTATTCTTCGAGAATTTCTCCAATAAGTGATTCATTGGCATAAAGGAAAGCAGTGTCTACAAAAATTCAGTGATGCACTCCAGCTGTGAGCTCTCATGTGCTCACCAATCAATCGATATCCCGCATCTAACGCAGCTCTCAAAGCCACTTTCAATTCTTCCTTATCCGCTGCTTGCCATGTTCCTAACCCGAGCAACGGAAGTTTAGCACCAGTATTCAGGGGTATAGCCTCAATCATTATCTATAAACATTTTTATGTCAACAAATTATCAACGGGAATTTTTCAGGTAATAAAAAAATCGTCGTTGACCTCCATTTGTTACATTTTTATACATGACCTGTAAAAACCAAAGACTGGAAATTGCAAAACATTCCAGTTGCCGCAAAAAACAAAACAAAAATTAGCATTCTCTGCGTCTCTTCAAATACCACACTATCTCTTCGATGATGAAAAACAAACAAAGTAATTACCAGACCATTTATTGAAGTGTTTATAGATCAAAACTTGATTCTTAATTGGAAACTCGTGTTTTGTTTTTTTTTTGTTGTAGAACAAGGATTATCTACAGTAGTCTGAGTAAGATATGCAGGCTGTTTGAGGTACTTTATGTATATGCAAATTATTGTTTTCCATGTTCATTTTGTGATCGAAAAATGGTTATCGTTCTTTTGTTTGTTGATTCTCCTATTTAATACTCGACATATATATTTTTTGATAGTCAATTCAAAATGCTGTACCTTTTAAAAGACTGGGCTTCTTTTTTTGTCTTTTGCACCCTCTCACCTATGGCATCTTAAAATCAAAGCATCAAATGATAGTTACTATTACTGAAAATCAAAAATCTGCCATGATGACAAAACATGATTTTTTTTTTCGTGACCGAAAAATTTTTATCGTTCTTTTGTTTTCTCGTTTTCCCTCGTGCCACTTTTTTCACCAAAAAATGTTTGATAATCTTTTTAGAGAGACATTTACAGGTTTCAAAGATGGTCGCTATTGATACTGTTCCTTTGAACACTGGTGCTAAACTTCCACTTTTCGGTTTGGGAACTTGGCAAGCGAAGGATGAAACGGAGTTGAAAGTTGCTCTGAGAGCTGCCTTGGATGCCGGATATCGATTGATTGGTGAGTATAACGAGAGGGCTAGCTCTCTTTTTTAACTATCAAAAAAACTTTTTAGATACTGCTTACCTTTACACCAATGAATCAATCATTGGAGAGGTTCTTGAAGAGTATCTCACCTCTGGAAAAATCAAGAGAGAAGACCTCTTCATCACGACCAAACTCCCATTCACCGCTCACTCTCCTCAAGATGTTGCTGGCGCTGTTGAGAACTCAAAGCTCTTCGATTGGACTATGTTGATCTCTATTTGATTCATACTCCAACTGGATTCAAACATCATGATGGAAACTTCATCCCACTTATGGAAGACGGTCTTTTCGTTATTGATGCCACTCCACATATTGATACATGGAGAGAGTTGGAGAAGTTGTATCACGCTGGAAAACTCAGGGTGACTAGATACATATCAAATTTTTTCTCCGAGCAGAATTCAAAAAAGACTTTCAGGCTCTTGGAGTGTCGAACTTCAGCCCAAGACAACTTCAAGCCTTGTACGATGCTGCGGAAGTGAAGCCAGCTAATAACCAAGTTGAACTTCACATTTACTGGCCACAAGAAGAGTTGCGAGCACTTTGTAAGAAACTCGGTGTAACTGTGACTGCTTATGCTCCACTTGGATCACCAGGAAGAAAGGTGTGTCTTGACTAGTCATGGAGAGCATTCTGGATACCACATCCAGATCCTCATTACCAGTTTTGTTCCAGGCTGCTCGCCCAGACGCTGTCTGGCCAGAAGGTGATCCACTCCTCGAGCCAATCGTCAAACGCCTCGCTGAAAAATACCACAAAACACCAGCTCAAATCCTTCTCCGTCACCTTGTCCAGGAAGGAATCTCAGCCATCCCCAAATCCACCAATCCTGACCGAATCCTTGAAAACATCGCCATCTTCGACTTCAAAATTTCTCCAGAAGATGTAGAGGCTCTTCGCACTGAGGTTACATCGAGAGTCAGACTCTTCGTCGCTGATTTGTGAGTGAATGGAACCTCTTTTATTTTCATGCTTAAAACTTTCAGCGCCACCCATCACCCATACTTCCCACACGAAGATATTGACACTTCGAAAGCTCCAAAGGTTGCTCTCAAGCTTCACTAGATCTACTTTTTGGTAGTTGAATGGTTTTTTTTGTTCAGTGAATGAATTATTTCTTTTTTTTGTGACTTGTGAAAATTGACTGATTTATTTAATATCAAAGAATAATTACGTCATGGCTGATTCAACATCAAGAATTATTTTGTTTATGTCCAACCAAAAGCTCATTCCAAACCTGATCCAGTTTTTCACACAATCAACGACAATGCGATTGAAAATATGGTGGTGTATTTTGATTTCACAAGCTCTAGAACTGATGACGTCATGTGACAAGCAAAAAACTACCAAGATCAAAGAAGACGTGAAGAAAACTCCTCCGAGAGAAGTACAATAGGTAACCATGGCCGACTGGTCTGCCTTGTAAACAATCGACTCCCAGCCGTTGGTTCGATTCGATTCCTCTCTGCTGTAGTTTTTTCTTCGTTTTTTTTTCGTTTTTTTCGAAGACTATAGTGTTGAAACATGGTTTATAAATAACTATCTAAACTATTTTTCTCGATCAAGGATTATTTATTTTCACAGACAAAGACCACGTTCTGTTCGTCCTACAGACACATTTTTCATGCTCACAATCAAAATTGTGACCAAGAATTGTGTATAGTTTTTTTTTTTTCTGTTTGTTTGCTCATCGGCTCACTATTTAAACTACAACACTTTGTTGATAATCGAAATAGAAAGAGACTTCGAGTAAGAAGATGGTCGCTATTGATACTGTTCCCTTGAATACTGGTGCTAAACTTCCACTTTTTGGTTTGGGAACATGGCAATCGAAGGATGAAGCAGAGTTGAAGGTGGCTTTGAGAGCTGCGTTAGATGCGGGATATCGATTGATTGGTAAGCATAGAAGGTGAACCTTAAAGTCAATGTGTTTTTTTTTTATAGATACTGCCTTCCTTTACACCAATGAGAGCATCATCGGAGAAATTCTCGAAGAGTATATAACTTCTGGAAAAATCAAGAGAGAAGAACTCTTCATCACTACCAAACTCCCATTCACCGCTCACTCTCCTCAAGATGTCGCCAAAGTTGTTGAGCTTGAGCTCAAAGCTCTACGAGTTGACTACATTGATTTGTATCTTATGCATACACCAACGGGATTCAAACATCAGGAAGGAAGTTTCATGCCGATTATTGAGAATGGTATTTTCGTTGTTGATACCACACCGCATATTGATACTTGGAGAGAGTTGGAGAAGTTGCATCACGCTGGAAAACTCAAGGTGAATATTTTTATTTTATATTTTCTCTGAGCAGAATTGAAATGGATGTTTTAGGCTCTCGGAGTATCGAACTTCAACCCAAAACAACTTCAAACATTGTACGATGCTGCGAAAGTGAAGCCAGCCAACATCCAAGTGGAACTTCATATTTTCTGGCCACAAAAAGAGCTGCGAGCACTTTGCAAGAAACTTGGTGTCACTGTGACAGCCTATGCTCCACTTGGATCACCAGGAAGAAATGTGACTTTTTTTTAAAGAAAAAAATTGATGGATTTCTGATTTTTGGCTGATTTTAGCTGTTCGATTTTATTGTTTACCCATACCATAAGGTTTTTATTTACACTTATTGAGTTCCGAGAAGAGTTTATGTAGTATCATTTCCAAATTACAAACAAAACCTCCTGCCTATGTACCTTTATTTTTAAACATACAGACTATCTTTTATTGGTCCAAGCTAAATGTAGGATGGTTCGACTCATCTGAATCGAATAAAATTCAATTTTTGTAGGGTCCACAATGATAAGGCCGCCACTGACGTTTTCAAGACTTTCCTAAATCAATCGCATTTTATCACCCGAGTGACTCTAACCAGAAGACCGATTTTTGTACTCAGTTCAGAACTTTTTGAGCTGATTCCGGCCTGATAAATGCACAGATGCTGTGCTCATTCACAAAACTACCATACTCTCGAATCCATCCCATAATCTTGTATATTTTTCTAGGCTGCTCGCAATGATGGAAATTGGCCAGAAGGTGATCCACTCCTCGAGCCAATCGTCAAACACCTCGCCGAAAAATACCATAAAACACCTGCTCAAATTCTTCTCCGTCATCTCGTCCAGGAAGGAATCTCAGTCATCCCCAAATCCACCAACCCAAAACGATTGTTGGAGAATATTTCGATATTTGACTTCACGATCTCTCCTGAAGATCAAGATGCTCTTCGAAATGAGGTCAAAGAGAGAGTTCGACTCTTCCCCGGTGATTTGTAAGTGTCAGAAGAGGGTTGTTCAGATTCTTACCTCATATTCTTTCCAGCGCCGCGCATCATCCATTCTTCCCCCACGACGATGTCGACACTTCAAAATGTCCAAAAGTTGTGCTCAATCTTTCATCTCAAAAATAAAAATAAATTTTTATTAACTTCTTTCCCTGTTTCTATTGTTTTTTGTCAAGTGGTGAAAAAGGAAGCGCTATAACCTTGATTTATGACGCAATACACACATATCATTATAATAATTAGTCAGGCAAGTTTTGTTCGGGATCAGATTTGATGTATCGATAACTATCGGGCGGTTCTTTTGTGACTAAGTTTTTGGGGAGCATCAGTTTTCCGAGAGAACTACACAATAGTAATGATGATACTTTGTTTTAGGTCGTTGACACCAATCAAATGTCATCCTGGTTGGTTGAAATATGACACCAAGAAGGTTGTCTAGGTCACCAACAAATGTACCAGTAAGTTGTCAGAAACGGGTACAAACCAGAAAAAGACCTGGAGTCGCTGTCTGATTCAGGCATTGCTGGGGTCCAAGTGAGACTACCGTTGGTTTGTACTTGGTTGATTATTTGGTCCAGAATCAAAATAGTGTCCCTGAAACTAGTCGGTCCGATTTGTGGACCTAAAATCTGGCCCGGTCCAATTCACGGACTATCTTCGTAGCACCAATAAATATCAGGTCCAGTTCAATTTAGTTAGTCCGATTAAGGCTTTCCTGGTGTCCCAGTCTGTAGTTATTATTTATTTGTTTATTTTCTTGTTCCATACTGGTCATTTTGGACCAAGTCACATAAATATATGTACCAAAGTGTTGTACAGTCGCCTAAATCGGACTGGGCCTTTTTATCTGGTCCGGAGTCAAAAAAAGTGTCCCTTGAACGGGTTCAACTCAAGAAAAGTCCGAATTCAGTGAATTTCATAGGGATCTCGGTCCGATTATCATCTTGGACCTGATATAAAATCTGGTTCGGTCTTATTCAAATGGCCCGATTCAGGATTTTCTGGAGTTCCAAGTTGAAAACTTTACAGTTGGTTTGTTTTAGGTTATATTGTCACTAAGATTGTTAATTTTGAATCAAGTCATATGGCCCAATAGGTCCAAAATTTTATGTACTCCCCACTTCCTCTTATTCTTGTAACCTAATATCCAATCATAATATAATAGTGATGATACGCTGTTATTTTTTCTTGTTGTAACAATCGTCTTCTCGCTCGCCACGGCTATTTTTTATTAATTTACAACGCCGAGTTGCGTAATCAGCAGCAGACCTCATCGCGCATATGCTCCAAAATGTGTGTGTGTGTGTGTGTGTGTAATGTTTTTTCCACCGTATACCCCAGCTTGCTCTAACAAGAAAAAAAAGAAGAAAAGAAGCAGAGTAGCAGAAAAAAATAATAGAGAAGACTTGTCAATCAAACATTTCAATTTCGTTTCTTATTTGGCTTGGTGTATGGTATTTGCACACACACAGCCACCCCCCTAAACTTGTCAATCAACCAACGCCAATTTGACTCGAATCGACCGGAAAATATGCGCGCAGAGAGAAACCAAAGCCAAATTATTTTCCTTAATTATTGTTGTTATTATTATTGGGGGTTGGGAAGTTGGGTACTGTAGGTGTTTCGATTTTCCCCAAAAATCATGATAGAAAAATTACTCATATTTTTGTTCTTCAATTATAATGTTCAGAGAAATGAGGCATGCAAACAACATCAGTTAGATAGCTCAGCTGGGAGTGCGTTAGCGTGAGAAACGAAAGGTCGCGGGATCGGTTCCCCACGCGAGCGGTATTTTTTTTTTCTGAAAATTTTGTGTAGAGAGTAGTTCGAACATTTCGCAAGGTACTTCTTTCACATCAATATGTCTGATGTTGACTTTGAATTTCAGTAGTGAAATCTGAAGTCACAGTAATCCCACACGATAAAGATAAAAGTGAACCCATGCATCAAAATTAACCCATTTTCAGTCCTGTATTTTGAATTCTGAATATCAGTTTTAAGAACCTGTGGATTCTGAAGTAGGGAAGCTCTGAATTCAAGACTATCTGTGTGAAATACACGACGTCATCTACGATTTCTGAATAGATTTTCAGAAGTTTCCGATTCCAAATTGTGAATTCCAAATTTGATTTCTAGTATTCAAGATTCAGACCTAGATTTGGAGCACTAGAACCCAGAAGTATGGATTAAGAATATAGAGTTTGAAGACTTCAACTTCAAGAATTCTGACTCTGATTCCGAATTCTCAATAATCTGTAGAAATTCCTGAAAAATATAGAAATGAACCAGATTCTGGATGATGCTTTTTGAATATGAATCCCCGATTTTGAAACTTTGAATGTTCAGTTTCAAGGAATATGATTCTGATGTCTAGCATCTGAAGTCTTAAAATTCTAAAACTGAATTTCAACCATGATATCTTCAACTAAGTCTGGACTAATCTTCCTTCCCACTTTATCCATGAAAGTTAAAAAACTACACTAAGACGATAACAACTGACCCTACGTCATTATCCAAAAATCACATCCCCATTTAATTGACTTCTCTTCACTAACCAGCCGTGGCCAGATCGATTACCCATCCCATACATATGTTACGGCATGAGCCAGAAGTCGTCGCTGAACCAATTGTTACGTAATCCAACACATCATCAATCATTATTATGACAATCATACACAGGCTCGGGATTTCTTTCCTCTTCGTTCTTGCTTCCTTCCCTCAGCCTCAGCCTCCCTTGTCAATCATTTTATTGTTCAAAACCCAACCACAACCTATTTCTTCTTTTTGTGCTGCTGTGCTTCTCCTAAATATTCGTCGTGTCTGTTTGTGCTTTTGTTTTATTTCAATAATATATATATATCGCTATCCTATATTTGACTACCTACAGTAGTCGCGGACAGGACAGGACAGTGATAAATAAAGTACACATGTTGGTCGTGAAATTGCCTCCCACTCTTTTGGCCTAAGAGTACGGTAGTTTCGTCTTATTGATTTTTGCGATTCCCCTGAGGTTCTCCTCTAGATGCCCCCTTTTCACAAAGAAAAGATTTTCACCCCCAAAAAAAATCAGAGAAAAACATACATACACACATACTTTTTTGATTTATCACTGTCGTAAAATATGTGTTGTAAATTTTATGATTAGCTGAGCTGGGGTGCGCGAAATGTGGTCCCTTGTTTTCGTCAGATAGACGCCAGACAAAATTTGAAAATTTTTCGAAAGAAATCTCGGATTTCATCAATTATCCACTTGACGAAAAGCCACCAACAATTAGGCCGTATGGGGTGCACATTTTTTGAGTTGCGGCTGGCAGACACCAATGGTGTCAGATGTCAGACAAGGATGAGGAGGGGTGTTAACATTTTTTGGGGGTGCCTGATTTTCAAAAAAGAAGATCAGTTAGTCAGGTTGACTTCTGAATCCTATAATCTTAATTCCAAACTTCAACATCCAGAATCTAAATGATATATCGTATAATTAATGATCTAAAATTGAAAAAAAAATAATTTTTCACAGTTTCAAATAAACTATCGAACCGCAGTCCTTGAAATTCCATATCCGGTAACATAGCTTATGAATTCCAATTTCTTTAGAGTTCCAGTCGTTTTTTCAAGTTATGGATTCTTAATTTAAGTTGTCTGAAAATGAAGAAGTAAAACTGTAATCTTCAGCTTGTGGATTCAAAAGTCTGACTCTTGAAGTTTGAATAATGGATTCTGAAGTGCAAAGTATTCAGTCTCATTTTCAACATCCGGTAATTTAAATTCTGAATTTTATTTTCTCAAAAGCAGGATTCTGAAGTACAATTCTGTAACGTCCAGTTTCTGTACTCAAAATTTGACTTTCTGAAAATCTAGATTCACAGTGTATAATCTATCGTTTACATTCTGGATATCAAAATTCAGAAGTCATATTTTTGAAGTTTGGATAATTGATTCTGGCATCTGAAGACCGGGATTCTGAATTATGGACTGAAATTTACCTGTTGCAAATAGACATTTTTGAGTTTGAAGTATTAATGAGCTTAGAAACCTCAAGTCCAACTGCTAGTTCTAAACTTCTCGAATCCAAAGATCTACAATTGAACTTCTGAATTCTAGAGATCTGAATTCTGGAACCCAGTTTCAACCCTAACTTCGGACCCTCCAAACTTCCAAGCTCAATTATGTTTATCCATTAACCTCTCACACATGTTCAACACAGCCCCCCCCCTCCGTTTTCGTCGGTAAATTTCAAAAAAGGTCACAAGCTGTGAAGAGTGTTGCATATAAATAAACATTTTGTTGTGTGGCTAACCACTAACCATATATCATCATCATAAGAATAAGAGATTATTGGCACCATTTCCCCATCTGCCGCCTGCCTTTCTTTTGTTTTTATCCTTCTTCTCCTCCTCCGCGCATAGCAAGTATATCTATATCCACAGAACACTTTTGACGATTAATTCAAGATGACAACTATAAGAAGAAGGCGGTAATTGTATTGGTTTGTGTATTATTATTATTCTTTATTATTCTTTATAGTTATTAAGTAGTATCAATATTTATCCCTGGCCAAGTGACAGACAGACACCCTTTCAATATTACCGCAAAAAGCCTTTTACAACTATATATTTTGACCAATTATTTTATTTTTATTATTGTTGTCCTTAAAATAAGTAATTATCCTAATTTCACCTGTCTAAAAGTCATCCATCATATTTTGTCGCTAAATTTTTTGAAAAGATTACTGTAGTTTTCATGAGAGGGGTACACTTGGTAAACAAAACAAAAATTGATAGTGTCGAGTTTTTGTTGTTTTTTGGGTGGCGGAAGTATTTTTTCTGTAACTATGTATTATTGGGACGAAATAATTAGAAGAGAACGAATATGGCCTAGAAAATGCCGACAGTACACGTTCCCTTTCAAAAAGATCAAAAAAAGTTTTGAGTCTGAAAAAATTAATTTGTTTTTATTTCTAAAACTTGTCGAATTTTCACACAAAAAAATACTTCATTATCAGAGCATTTGAACATTTTCTCATTTTTTAATTCGTATTAAGTTCCAAATTTCAACTGGAAATTACAATTTTATTTTATTATCAGACTCGAAAACTTTTTTGATCTATCGTGAAGTGTACTGTCGGCAATTTTCTAGGCCATGTTGGTTCATTCCTAAGGCTCTAATTTTATCGTCCCGATAATACCTTTAAAATAGGATTGTGACTATGTACCTTTAAAAGAATGAAAAACATATGTACCTTTAAAAGAATGAAAAACATATGTACCTTCAAAAATTATATACCAATGTACCTTTAAAATATAATTGTACCTTTAGAACAGGATTGTAGCTATGTACCTTTAAAAGAATTATATACCTATGTACCTTTAAAAAAACTATATACCTATGTGTGTACCTTTGAAATAGGATTGTGACTATGTACCTTTGAAATAGGATTGTACTTATGTACCTTTAAAACAATGATATACCTGTGTACCTTTAAAGTTTACTGTCTATTTTGAAAAAAAGCGTACTTCACACAGGGTACTTCACCTTTTGCACCAAATTTTGGAGAATCGGGTGAATACTGAACCTTTAGTAGTACTGTACCCTTTGCACCTGCACATCCAACTAATTTTCATCTCGAAGAAAAAAATTCAACGTGCACTTTTTTTCTAGGAATTATCCTTATCTACATACATATTGTGTTCCACTCAATGAACTTTGGTCATTTGCTCACAAAATATACAAAAAAAATTCGAACCTTTAGCAACATTTTTCACTTTTTGAAAGTCGCACCAATCGATTCGTCATATTCGAAAACCCCTCCTACAGTAATCTTTGTGCACAAAATAGACTCAACACAACTCTGTTCCATTCCATACCAAAATATAATTTGAAAAAATGGCAACATTTTATGAAGTGATACAGAAGAAAAAAAATTTGCTGATAAGTTTTTTTTCAGCCAAAAAAAAAACTGCGATATGCCACATATCAGTGGGGAAAAGAAGGGAGAGAACACTTATTATTATTGTTCCACCACCTTTTTTTCGAGAATAAGATTATTTTTTTTTTGGGAAGGGTTGTATGTATTATGTTTTTGGCTCAGGACAGATGCACTTTTTCCTTTGTTTTTCATATATATCAGGGTGGATTAATATTCTACACCACTTGATTTGCATTGGCTTCTTTTCTTTCTTGACAGAAAAAATTCCAGACACCACCCATCAATCACCCAAAGGCCTGTCCACCATCTGTCGCCAAATCGATTTTTTTTTTGAATTTTCAAAAAAAAAATTTTTGATCTCCTATCTTCGCGCATGTGTTCACCTTTCGCAAAAAAAAAACAAAAGAAATATATCATTTGGCGAAACAAAGTTGGCAAAACAACATCTCTCTCTTTTTCTTTGATTTATTCACTTTGCACTTTTTTTGTCCAACTTTTTTTGAACTTTCAGGAATCATCATGGGCGACTCGAAAATCTGGTCGCTGACATCGGCGGCGAGTTGGAGTTCGGCGGCGGCCGCCGCGGATGGTTCCACAATTTCGACCTATGATTTGGATACGGCGATGATAAAGAGGGAGAAGAGAGGGAGTAGTGAGGTTAGTTTTGGGTGGTATGGTGGGTTTCAGGGGGTCCCTGGGTACTGTAGAAGAGTACTGTATATACACAGGTTTACTAGAAAAAAGGTACTGTAAGTGCTAGGATAATGCAGTTTGTGTGTGTTCAGGGACTCCCAGGGTTACTGTATATTGTTGATACTAAAGTCACATTCTTCTTTTAGGTACTGTATGTATACAGGGGTACTGTAGTCAGGGACTACTGTAAGTGCTAGAGGCTTTCTAACATGTATTTTTCCCGATGACTTTTGAATTATCGATTTTTTATCTATTATGAAATCTTGCAAATTTTTATATCAGCCACCTACAGTACTAGATCAAACTAGTAAGATGTGCAGGTTTTCTGGGGTACTGTAGAATAATTACTCTGGAGGAGGAAAAGATGTAACGTTTTTCTTCAAAACACTTCTTTTCTCCCTGGTTTTTTTGAGCTACAGTAACCCTGAGCGTTAAAGAGTATTGTAGAAATGTTTTTTTTGTTTTGCTGAGTCCAGTAACCCAGACATCCCTGGGTTATGCTTTTCTACAGTAATCTAGAAGACCTGCACATCAAACAACTTATTTTCAATGAAAATGAGTAAAATTTGCAGGGTGTTTGAGGTACTAACTATATTTCAAACTAATTTTTCCATCTTTTTTTTAAGTACAGTAATCCTGAGCTTCATAGACTACTGTAGAAGTTTTTCAAGCCCGGAAGTACGGTATAAGTGTGTTCACACTTGCCCTTAAACTTTGCCACCTTGGAGAAACCTCGATCTCCCACTGCGATCTTTCCTATCTCTCCCTAAAAAAATCAACATGAAATATTAATAGTCGTCTTCGTCTTCATCTGACTTCCCAGTTGTTTTTTTTTTCCAGTCCAGTTTACCCCAGATTAGCACCTTGAGAAAGAAGAGGTGCGATTGCTATCTTTCCCTTCTTTTTTCTCTTCATCGACGCGCATTTTTTTTTCGTTGTTCTGTTTTGATTCCCTTGTTTGATATATCATCGACGACGACAATTATTTGGGTTTTTAATTGGGTGTCAAACGCATGGAATAACAACAAACGATTCCGGTAATCTATATGGGAACACTTGAGACATTCACCAATCATATGTATGCCTTTTAACCCTACATGCTTCGCGGAGTACATGGCGCAGTGGTAGAGCGCTGCGCCCGCATGCGATAGGTCCGCGGTTCGAACCCCAACAGTGGCAAAATCTTTTTTTTTTTGTTTTTCAATTTTCGGTTCTCCAATTTTCGACTCTTTTCTACCCCCTGGCTATTTTCCAATTATAATAGTGAAGAAGAATAAGTCATAAATTTTACCAGAAATTTATGACTTGTCGTTTGTTGTATATATCCTGACTTTTTTTTGCTTCACACGATTGTTCAGATGGGTGCCAATTTTAACACTAGGGGACTAAAAGAAAGAAGGTTGTCTGGCAACAGGGTGATAATTGTGAGAAAATGAGGTTCAGGATGTGGAGAACCCTAGGACTCGAAGGTCGAACTCGCGGCCTTATGATTCATAGACAAACAACAAACATGTTATCCCTTATTGTTAGGCTGGAAGTGTGAAGGTTTCTTGTCTTAAAAAGTACTAGACATGTGTTTTTGGTGTATTTCAACTATGAACAGGCCTATCAAGAAAAAAAAATCAAAAAAATAGTCACTCAGCGGGATTGAACCGATGACTTTACGACTTATACGCAGATATGTTATCCACTAGACTACATGTAGTCCACACTTGCTTGATTATAAAGAAGGTTTTCTAGTTATTATGCCTCATTTGGGAATATTCTATGTGAAACTAAGGTCCTATAACAGGTCCACATGGAATATGAGATTTGAAAAATCACGCAACGGGTTCGAACCCGTGACCCTACGGCTCATAGGCGAATATGTTATCGACTGGGCTAGAAGTTGTCTGAATCTTAATTGACTAGCTTAATTCTAAGGTAAACTTCTCAGATTTGAAGTTTATTTTTGGCCTTTTTTCTATGTGATATTTGGGTCTTATCACAGGTCCACTTGGTGGAAGCAGAGTAAGAGTTCTAAAGAAAAATTTAAAAATAAGAAAATTACCCATCGGGATTGATCCCGTGACCTTACGTTCAATAGGCAAGCGTGTTATCCATTACACTAAATGTGATTCACCTCAAATTTTGAACTTTGGGTTCTCTAGTTCTAGTTCTAGTTCTTTAAGTTTTGTTGTAAACATTAAATTGTAGTTTGTATTGAATTCAGGTTTCTAGTTGTTATTGATTTTTGGTCCCAAAACTCCCACTTCTCCTATAGTCTAGTGGATCTAAGGTGCGCCTAGGAGTCATGGGGTCAAGGGTTCGATCCCCATTTGATTTTTCATCAAAAATCTATACACTTTGTCGTCCAAATCCAATCCGTCTTCTTTTCTTTCTTCTTCTTCATCATCTTCATTCAATCTGATCAATGTCATGTTTTTATTAAGAAGCGCACATGATTAATGTGATTAAGGGAGATAAATCGAGGCCCCCTCTTATCATATCACTTTTATGACATTCACACTCACACTTTGCAGAAATGTTATATATTATATTTATAAATACATATCGAATGAAGAACCCCCTAAAAAGTGGGGGGAAAAAAGCAAAAAATAAAGTGAGTGTATCTCGCCGCGCCCCCGACGATGACGAAAAAAACAACACAGAAAGAGAATTTCTATTTTTTTTTTTTTTGGAGGCAAAGAGTGCGTGCGCGCAGCGCCCCCCTACTGTAGGTTTCGATGGGGGATTGGTTGATGGGCGTGGCTTAGGAAAGCTGACTGCCTCGCCTGCTAACCGAAATATGCGCCGCCCATTGGATGAGAGAGTATGGCAAGGGGTGGAGGGTAGGGTAGAGAGAGGGATGGAGATTGACATACAACCGTTTTGAAGAAGTGAACTGACTGAAGGATATGTGAGTGTATGTGTGTGTCTGTCTCTTGTCATTTTCAATATATTCATCTGTCATATTATTTACTAGGTTTTTTTTGGATTTCATTTTTCTTCATCTTTCTCTTTTTTACCTGTCAATTATGGATAGACTTGTCACTTTTATAGATTGACTGACGATCATCATCAATTTAAAGGAGCTTTGACAAGAAGACAACGACGAGAAGAAGAAGAAGAGAAGAAGAAGAAGATCGTTCATCTTATTCAGCCATGGCGCAAAGGGTACTGATCAATCTTCTGAATTTATTTATTTATTTATGTTACTTGACTGACTGACTGACATGGCTGATACTAGCCCCCAGGACTTGACACTTTTTGTGATGTCTATAATTTATCGGTTGGGGCTTTGACGGAGACGGGCGGGGTTGACGAGAGAAGATGTGACAAGCCAGCATTCCCCCATATTTTTTCTCATTTTCTGCTTTGCTAGATATTTTCAGACTGATTGGGAGATTAAACCCGATACCTTGATATTTTCTAGCTTTTCACTATTATTTACCTAGAATTTGATAGGTCCCATTAGCCTAGTGGCTAGCCCGCTTGCCTGAAAGCCGCGAGGTGTCAGGATCGATCCCGCTTGGAAAAATGTAGTTTTTTTTTTTTGAAAAGGAAGGCTTAGAAGGTTTTTGGACTACTTCTAGGTCTTCTTTATTCATTTGGGGTTCATGACAGGCTCTTGGAAACTAGACTATAGTCAGATACTTTGCCTGAATCGATTTTGACCAGATCTAGTTCAACCTGAAGCTAGATTAGACCCCTTAATTTTACTGAACCTGAATTAAGTTTAACCCAAGTCGGAAACTGGCCCGATCCAGAAACTTATCACTTTTGGAACCAGATTCAGAAAAACCTGGCCCGGTTCTATTTTTTTTTTTTTTTTGGAATTTTTTGAAGCTTCTGTTCGGCCCGGCCCAAATCAAGCCTCGGCCTTTTTCTTAGTTTTAGGCTACAATTTTGCCCATGTCTAGTTTTAGCCCCTGTTTCATGCTTTATTTCTTAAAACCCGACCAAAAAATGCACAATCCCCGGACCCCATAAAAATGCACATAAAAAGTGACACCCACCGGAAACGACCACGGTGGTTGTCTGTGTTTTTCCTCTTCACCCTATTCCGAAATTAAGACCACCCAACAATCTGAATCTCATTACAGTACACCGATGGATATGGACCACCGCCGGGTTCAGCAGGTGCAGATGCGGCGAGTTATGTGGCCGATCCCACTGGATTCTATAATTTGTATCCGACGATGGGCGCTGGGCCGGCTGGAACTGGTGCCGATGGTGGTTCAGTAGTTGGAGGTGCCGGTTTGCAATTGCTCGATGAACAGAAGCAGCGAGACAAAGAGGCGATTTATTCGTAAGTGTTGTGGGTTACTGTAGATTGCACCTTGGCGGGCGGCCGGGCGGCGGCCACCAACTGCTTTCTCTAGGCGAAGAAGAAGAAGAAGAAGAAGAGAGTGGGGGCAATAAATCAAATTCATGTTGCAGCCATCCGCTCTATCCGTTGCTGGTTGTGTTGTTCGAAAAATGCGAGCTGGCCACGTCGACGCCGCGCGAACAATCGAGGGACGGAACATCATCGGCTGATGTGTGTTCCAGCGCGTCGTTCAAAGATGATCTCAATGAATTTGTACGACATGTGAGTTGGAATTTCGGGAGCTTTTTGGGGGGATTTTGGGGGCCTCAGGCTTTAGATTTAGGCCTGAGATGAGATCCATATCCTTCGTGGCATGTCCTTGTCATCCTAGATTTAACACTATTCATGAGCCAACTTTACTATCACTAGAATAAAAAAAATCAAGGTTCAAAAATGAGATTTTCAAAGTTTACCAAAATCCGGCTTATAGTGTCGTTTTGAAGGGCTGTAAAGGTTTTTTTGAGGGCTACAAGGCCATTTTTACGTGCGTTAGGGTCAATTTAAACATCCTTGGGGTCATTTTGAAGGGCTTTAGGGTCATTTTGAAGGCGTTAGAGTCATGTTTAGGCTTTTAGGGTCAATTGGAAGGGCTGTAGAGTCATTTTCAAGGCTTCTAGGGGCATGTTTATGACTTTAAGGTCTCTCTGAGGACTTCAGTGTCATTTTTGAGAGCTTCAGGGTCTTTTCAAAGAACTTTGGGATCATTTTGAAAGGCCATAGAGTCATTTGAATGTCTCTGGATTCATTTTGAAGGGTTCTAGGGTCATTTTTTGGGACTATAGGGTCATTTTTATGACTTTAGGGGCATTTTTAGGGCTTCAGTGTCACTTTTGAGAGCTTCAGGGTCTTTTCAAAGAACTTTGGGATCATTTTGAAAAGCCATAGGGTCATTTGAATGTCTCTGGATTCATTTTGAAGGGTTCTAGGGTCATTTTTTAGGACTTTAGGCGCATTTTTAGGGCTTCAGTGTTATTTTTGAGAGCTGTAGGGTCATTTTGAAGGGTTCTGTGGTCAATTTGAAGGCCCTCAGGGTCATTTTGAGAGGCTTTATGGTCATCATTTTTTCTCTCCCGAGTCTACTTCGACCCCAATAATATTCTGGACCACTACAGTAATCGATTCCAGCCAAATTTTCCCCTCGCCATCTAGCCCCCTCTTCCTCCCTTAAAAAATCAATATTTCTTCCCGAAAAAACAAAAAATGTTCTTTTCCAGACACAAGAAAATGCGGACAAATCGTACTATGTGCCGAATCCTCAATTAGACCAAATTATGTTGCAAGCCATCCAAATGCTCCGTTTCCATTTGCTCGAGCTCGAAAAGGTTAGTGCAAGGGGGCTCACTCACTTATTTTCTCTTTCTGCTTGTTGCATTATTATACATTTGTACTTTATCAATTTCGTTCGCTTCGCAGCCATTTTTTTTATTCCCAAATTCGACGGGGTTATCAGTGTTCTTTTTCGTTCGCCCTTTTTTGTTTCTCGTCAAATATGTGTTCGCTATTAGTTTTTCATCATCATTGTTGCAAAGTGTTGCCACAGTTTGGCGGGGGTATTTTTCTGGTATAGTGGAGCCTCACAAAAGTTTTGCAAATGCTCTTTTTTTCCAGGTTCACGAGCTCTGCGACAATTTCTGCAATCGATACGTGACGTGTCTGAAGGGTAAAATGCCATTGGATATTGTTGGCGATGAGCGTGCCTCATCCTCTCAACCACCAATGTCACCCGGCGGAAGTATGGGACATCACGCCCATTCCTCGTCACCATCCATGGCCGGCGCCCAAACACCCATGAGCCACTTCCCACCATACGAACCACAATCGGTGCCATTACCCGAAAATCCTGGAGTCATGGGACATCCGATGGATGTGAGTTTTTTTTTTTTTTTGCTGGGCCGAAAAAATGTTTCGACTTTTTTTTTGTTTATGAGATGTGTCAGGTGTCCCAGCTCGTAACACATAAAAAACGAATGCAATTGCATTTTCCTGACAGCATGAGGCGTCGATTTGATTTAAAGCAACTTGAAAAATGATTGAGGATCGGGGGCACCGCCTTGAGAAAACCTCCCCAAAAAATTTGCATATAAAGAACACTTGTATATCGCTTTTGTTCAAAAGCGATTCCTTTTTTTTTTTTGGGGACACCGACACTTGAAAAAGTGATTATGCAAATTTTGCGCGGCCAATCGGGTAACTGTCTGTCAATATGTGACTATTTACCGCATATTGACAAGCTATAGAAAAAGGGGGTGGCTATTACGACGATGAATACGACTACTATAATTAAATAATTGACCAGTCACTCCATTATATGAATTGTTTGTGGGTGGTTGGTTGATGCACCATGATTTTTGAAATATCCATTAGCGATGAGATTAAAGGGGAACTGTTGACTATGAGGAAACTTTTTAGGTACTATGAGTTTATGCTAGAACAAAGTAGTCATCAATGTGCAGGCTACAATTTCTAGGAACCATTACATGAGCCAGTATTCCAAATGGCATAAAATTAAGCCCAAATCCTATGACACAATTTAAAAAAAAAACCAAAATACACCAGACTTGACGACAAAATGCACACTTTATTAATCCTCAGTCATGTAAATTTAAATCGAGAGATAAACCTGCATATCTTACTCACTTTTTCATTGTAGATCAATAGTTTGATTCAGATTACTGTGCTCTTGACTTTGTGACGTTTTTTGGAAGTTTTTTATGGTTAGATCTCAGGCTCTTGGATTACTGGTACTGTACATTATCTCGATGTTTTAAAGGGACATGTAGAAGCTCTATAGTATCTCTAAAAAATTTCCGGAAAGCGGTTTTTTGGCCAAAACCTTGAAAATGGAGATACACTTTGACGACATAATGCACAGTACAGCAATCGTTGCACACACACGACGCGTCTAATTTTCAATAAAAATGATGCGTTGCGTGTGTGCGGCGCGTATTCTCGTCGAAATGGCGAGTTGTACTCTATTTTTGGAATTGTAGATCAAAAGTGTGATGCTCATAGGTTTTACATCATTGTTCATTTAAAGGAAAAGAACCTGCATATCTTACTTTTTTCGCTTTGTAGATCAAAAGGAATTGTGTACCACGATTTTTTTTTGAATCATAATTTTCCTTTTTTCAGTTTGGTTACGGTTTACCGCCCGGCATGGGAGGTGCCTCATCATCATCCCAACAACAACCATCCAACACCTCACAATCACAATCGGGACAAGACCACCCTTTAGTGAACAGCGGGACGCTCCACTCGGCGGCTGGGGCATCCCAGACGCTGCTACCCATGGCCGTCAGTAGCCCATCAGCATGCTCATCGTCAGCAGGTGGCGGTGGAGCCAATGGTAATGGCCAAACGCTAACACCACTCTCTGGCGAAACGTTGACATTGTTGAATGGTGGCGGCGGGAATTCGATCGATTCAATCTCGGAAGCTGGTTAGTCTTCTTTTTTTTTTGCCTTCAAGTAGACCTACCTAATAATGTACCTCACCTTTCCTAAACTAATTTGGAACCCCCTACTGTAGTATCCCTCTTCAAAATGTCTTTGATCGGTCCTCTCTTTCTCCTTCTTCCCTTTTTCAAAAAATATTAATTTTCCATTTATATAACCACTTGATAATTTGCACATGATTGGATTGCTTGCCTGTGAATGACACTTTTTGTCTTTTGTCTTTGTCTTTGTCTTTGTCCCGCTTCACGTCTCATTTTTGTTTTTGTTTGAGCTTCAGAAGTGTGCTCGTCGTCTTCCACCACCACACCTTCATCGTTTTTTGTTGTACACTCCACAACGTCGTCGTCGTCGTTGACATCCAACTGTATCATCGAGCAAAGTCTTCAGTGTGCCATGCTTGACGAATTCTCCAACGCCAACGGCTCACATACTAATTTAGTGCATCAACAACACCAGCAACCAACAATGTGCGACTATCCAGCCTACCCCTATCACTACACCAATCATATTGATGGGGGTAATGGTGGTGGGCCAGCGTATCCACCCGATCCAACACCAATGTCACCCAAATCTAGTGGTGGAGGGAAGGCGCCCAAGAAGTCGGGAGGACGTGGAATTTTCCCGCGGGAAGCCACCAATTTACTCAGACAATGGCTATTTCAGAATCTGACGGTAAGGATATTTGTTGTTTTTTTTTAAGTTGCAGTTTTTTATGTTGGGCAGTGGCGGGTGGGCGGGTAGCTAGCGGGAGGGTTGGTAAGGCTCGGGAGGGTCATTGGCAAATCATAGGGTCCCATAGGTTCCCCCATAGAGAGAGAGAGACTAACAAAGACATGATTGAAGGGAGGATACTATAGTCTAGTATACCTCTTTAGGCGATGAGTTCTCGATTTGCGGTTCGAATGATGATGGACGAGAGTCGGTGCTGTCCGATGGACCGTGTAGTATAAATGGAAGTGGTGGCGGTGGCGGAGGGAAGCGTAAAATCCCCAAAGTATTCTCGAAAGAGGCGATCACCAAATTTCGCGCATGGTTATTTCAAAATTTGTCGGTAAGGAGTTGGCTTATCGATTGAAGACATCTACTGTACAGTAACCCCCAGAGAGAGAGAGAGAGTGTATTTAGAGAAAACGAGAAAATAATGTTGTGTGTGTGTGTGTAACATTTAATTTTACAACTATGTAGAAGAATGTGTATCTCTCTTTCTCTTCAGTGGCAGAAAAGAAAGGGCAGGCAGGAGGAGCAATTTTTCATCATATTTTTGAGCAGCAGCAGCAGTTTTTTGTGATTTGGGAGTGGAGATATATCAGATGTTTAAAGGGACAGATACTGAAATCTGACATGTAGAGATACAAAAGTTCCAAATTACCGAGAAAGATTGACAATTTCTCAATTGGGAGTTCTATTTTAGGCACGTGGATTCTGGAGCTCTGAAATGGGAGTAAAAAATTAGGATATTGCTTTTTTGAAAGTGAATTTCAGATTCAGAAGTTCAAAAATTCCACCTCGCCATTTTAAATCTTGATTTTATCAATTTGAAATACTATTTTGACACGTAGTTTCTAGGTGAATTTTGAATTTTCAAAACTTGACACGTGGTTTCAACCTTCATTAAAATCCACGTTCGACACGTGGTAGCTCAATTCCCACCACGTGCAATTTGTTTGACCAAATCCGATATGATACGATTTCCACGTAGATTCACCAGAATCCACGTGGAGAATTTAAAACTTTACAAATCTCCATGTAACTTAAAAACGACATACCTTACGAAAAAATGCACAGCTTTTTCAAATGACAGTAGTTCACTTGAAGCAATTTTCTTTGAAATTCAGTTTGAAAACACATCAAACTAGGTGTACATAGATGAGCTCTAACCTAACAAGGGCTTCTACAGTACTACAGTATACTTCCACATCAAACTGCAAAGTTAAATGTGCAGAGGTCCTTATACACTGTAGTATGGGGCTCATAAGGGAGGTTTGTGAGGTTATGGATAGATTTCGACCACTTGATTAATGTATAATTTTTATATCACAAAATCATAGTCTTGTGATATATCAGACGGAATAGTGAATGAAAATAAGAGAATCAAACACTTTTGGGTAGATCAAATCATCTCCAGCGCAAAAAAATGATGATATTCATGATGATCAGGAGGTTGAAATCTATAACATGACCTCTTGAACCTTTCTTATCAGCTGCAATACCCTCTTCACAGTTCACCCAATAATTTCTCTCAATTTTCAGCATCCTTATCCATCAGAAGAGCAAAAGAAGCAATTGGCAAATGAAACGGGTCTCAAAATTCTACAAGTCAATAACTGGTAAGTCTTTCTCTCATTTGTTTATTTGTTTTATCCAAACACACACTTCCTGAGAGATCAAATATCACTATTATAATGGCAACACAAAAAGTTCTTCTTCTTCTTCTTCTTCTTCTTCTTCTTCTCCTTCTCCGTCATGTTGTAAGATGATCAGTGCCGTCGTAGTGGCGGCTCTTTTTTTTATCGTTTCATCTAGCCGCGCGCATTAGATGAGTTTGACCGCAATCAGGATAAACACTCTGTCTCCGGTGGTTGCGCAACATAGGCCATTGATGAGAGGATGATATTTATGTGTTTTTGAGAGGGTTGGGGGATTAGGGGGGATTGGGGTTTTATAGGTGCGCGAAATTTTGAAGCTTTAGAAAGAGCCTGGCTCTAGATGCAGACCAGTATCAATCTAAGCCTGAGATTAGGCCAAGTCCTAATCTTGAGATAAATCTAGGGCTTTAGTTTTGTTCGGCTTAACCAGAATGTGGGGTTGATTAAGGAGTTTTGATTCAGAGCCCGATTTTTTATGGAGTTTAGTTTCAGTTGAGGTGTGACTATAATTATAAGGCCTGTTTTCAGACCGTGAATGGTCTTTTTCTCATGGAGTCTAGTTTTAGTTTAGACTATAATTTTGACCTTAATTTTAGTTTGAACTGGATTATGGGGGAGGGGTCAACTCACGTTTCGCCCGAAGTTTTGCCCTTATTATAAGTCTGAGCTTGAGCGAAAGAGTACAACTCACAGTTTGGTCTAAAGGCTGAATTCAGACACTTTGAACTGGTGCTGAGACAGGACCCGAATAATTTTCTGGTCTTGAATCAACCCTTAAGCCTGAATTTCCTATTTCGAAATCAGTATACCTTGTCCTATAAGAAATATAGTACCAAATATATTTAGAACCTGTTCTCTCCAAGATTAACGTTTTTCTCTGATTACGGTAGAATTTTCAAAAACTCCCCCGTGAGTTGAAATGTTTAAAATGGATATGTGCTGTTATCTGTTATCGCATCTTCCCACCAATTATTTTTTTTTCGTTGTCTCTTCTCTGTGTCCCCCTCCAACGATACACACCAAATAGAATAGAAAAAGATCGTCGGGGGTGGTCGTAGTCGTAGATGTCAGTTTTTGACGAGATAGAAATGTCATTTTCAAGCAAGCCTACGCGTCCACCATTTCACATTTGAAATGACCGACCGACCATTGGATTACTGTACAATAATTACCCTTGGACACACAAGAGAAAAACCAACACAAGGCCCCATGGAACAAAGGCATTTTTGATGTTGTAAAATTGACTTGGAAAATGAGGTGGATTTCTTTTTCTCTTTTTTTTCGTCGTACATCCTAAATTGTGGGTACTGCTAATAAGGGGGGTTTGGATTTGGTTGTGCTGTGCACCACACACCATTATCCACCACAACTGTTGACATGCGCGCATCACATTATCTAGATAATCGGGTTCAATTGAGCGTGCGTTTGTTTTTGCAAGGAAAGGAAGGGTTAATTTCACACCTCGTATATCATTGAGGGATGGAAGGAGAAGGAAAGGGAAAAAGATTTGAGACACGGGTGGGATCGAACCCACGACCTTTGGTTTAACAAACAAGCGCGCTACCACTTTGCTACTCGTGTGATGTAGGAGGCTAGCTGTATTTCTATAAATATGTACGCTGTTGGCTACAGTAACCTTTGGGAGCCAGGTTGACTAACCGTATTTTCGAAATTAAAATTTAAATGCATTTCGAATTAGTCTCCCTAGTAGTAGTCAAAGTAGTTAATTTAACTTGAATGGACTTTTTTCTTCTTCTCTTTCTTGTTGCTCTCCTTAGCTCAGCTCGCTCGCCTCGAAAAAAATTCAGTGTTGTTTTTTCGTTGCGATTCGATTCTCGCCCTCCCGTTTTCCCCTGTCGATTACCGTACCCTTCCACATATACTCTATTCCTTCATTCTTCTCTCTCTCTCTCTCTTTCTCACTTGAAAAAAAGAAGAAATGGAAAAGAAGACGGCGGCGAAGGGAGACGAGATAGTGTGATGAGGGGTGGAGGGTGCAGAGCGCGCATAGCCTTGGCAATGATGGATCGACGCAGCTGGCGACGTTGACAAGCCAGAAGGCGAGCGAGCGAGCGGCGAGCGACGACGACGCGAACGAACAAAGCTGAAAAAAAATGTGTAGTTGGGAGATGAAGAAGGGGACTGTGAAAAAGAAGAAGACAAAAGTTATTTATCAATCAATTTGGGGGGTTTTCTCTTTGATAGTGTTTTTGTGATATGTGACAAGACATGGAATGAAGATGGAAGACATGGAATGAAGACCACATCAATAGTTGACAAGCATTTGTGACATTGACAGTACCTTTACCCACCTACAGTACAACTAAACTTTTTGTTTGAGGATGATTGTATCACGCAACACTACACGAAAAGTCGTTAAATTCATTGCGCACACCTCATTGGGGATGGGAATTTATGCGTTTTTTATGATCTCTTAGAAAAAGTTGCCACTTAATTTGATAGTTAAACAATGGACATAGAGGGGTACTGTAGATTTTTGAGGGTTGAGGGAGTTCATAGTAATCTTGCCAAGGATAACAAGTCAGGATTACTGTACTTTCTGAAGGGTTACTGTGTATTTGAGAGGGTACTGTACCTTTGAAAGGCTTACTGTGCTTTAGAAAGGCTTACTGTGCTTTAGAAAGGCTTACTGTGCCTTAGAAACGCTTACTGTGCCTTAGAAAGGCTTACTGTGCTTTTGTAAGGCTTACTGTGCCTTAGAAACGCTTACTGTGCCTTTGAAAGGCTTACTGTGCTTTAGAAAGGCTTACTGTGCCTTAGAAACGCTTACTGTGCCTTAGAAAGGCTTACTGTGCTTTTGTAAGGCTTACTGTGCCTTAGAAACGCTTACTGTGCCTTTGAAAGGCTTACTGTGCTTTAGAAAGGCTTACTGTGCCTTAGAAACGCTTACTGTGCCTTAGAAAGGCTTACTGTGCTTTTGTAAGGCTTACTGTGCCTTAGAAACGCTTACTGTGCCTTAGAAAGGCTTACTGTGCCTTTGTAAGGCTTACTGTCCTGTCTGAAGACTTACTGTCCTATTTAGAGGCTTACTGTACCTTTGAAAAGCGTACTGTACTTTTTGAATGCTTATTGTACTTTTGAAAGGTTTTCTAAATTTTTAAACTTATTTTCAAGATATACTGTAGTTTCTTGAATCACGTTTAATTTGTAAATGTCTCTTTAATATTGTATTACTGTAGGTTTATCCCAACCACAGTAACTTTGAGGTTATTTTTAAACCTTAAAATTTTGAAAAATCATCTCCAAACAACTACAGTTCTTTTATAAGTGTACTGTACCATGGCGCCTTTCGGGTAATTGAAAAATTACCCCCAATTTTCCCTTTCATTATTAACCTCACTGGATTACTGTAGTTTTCTATTGGCATACTGTAGCACCTAGAACCCAAGCAGAACATTGAGAGAAAAGTAAACTTTATCTACGTTCAAAATCGTAAAAAAGTTGTAAAACACTGCAAAATGGATAGGGCCAAACGCCACAATTTATGAGCTCGTAGTGGTAAATTTATGTGATTTTTATGGTGTCGAGGAAGGAGGAGAAGAAGATTTTTATATGTTGCCAACTTTTTTTTTTAGTGTTTTTGTAAGATGTTTATCTTTGGTGGGAAACTGGGGATGTTTTTTATACCTTTCTAATTGTGGTAATTATAGGTTCATCAATGCTCGACGCAGGATAGTTCAACCGATGATTGATCAAAACAATCGAGCTGGTCGCGCGCCGCCGATGAACGTGTTCAAAAATCGACGACGCAATCGAAGTGAGCAGAGCCCGGGACCGAGTCCCGAATCGGATAGTGGGGCGAATTATTCGCCGGATCCGGCGAGTGTCGCGGCCGCAGCGGCGATGAATTATCCGACGACGGATTTGTATAATATGCAGAGGAGTATGTTCAATGGAGGATATGGTGGATTTGCCAACCCGTGAGTTTTTTTTTTTCGGATGAGGGAGGGTCTAGAAGGGCTGAGGTTAGACCTGGTCGGCTTCTAAAAACTTTTTGATCCAGAAGAGCTGTGAGTCAAAATTTAGAGATGCTCTGGTATGTATTTATTATTTATAACAAGTCTGAAACATTGTAACCTATTGATTCTGAATCGAGCCTTTTATGAATCGAGGGGTGCTACTTTTCAAGATCTACTCAATTGGGCCCAAAATTAAAGTACAAATCTTTTGAAGCCAATTTTTGAATATCGATTTTTGGTGTTTAAAATTGAGGTTTACTTTCTGTATCGGGCTAGGTCCAGAACAGTAGGTTTTGAAGCTGAACTGAACAGGAATACGGAATACATTGATTTAGGTCCTATTTTTAAAGATCTTCTCAATTGAGTTCCAAAAATAGACCTACGCCTTGAGATATACTTTTTTCAATCAGGTTGATATCAAAATTGCACAGAGCTAACCTCAAAATTGCGAACATTCCTTGGATTGACACAAACATTGAAATATAGGGCCTAGTTTTCATAATCTAACCAGTTTGGCCAGAAAATCGGACATTTTCAAGCCATCAGTTCTAGACCTAAATTTTTAGGTACACCAAAAAGGTTCTTGTGATCTGGATCTCCGAATTTCAATAATTTTGAGAGGATTTTTCGAACCCGTTTGAATAAAATCAGTCTTAGGGCCCATTTTTAGAAATCTCCTTTTCATACCCGATGAAGCTCAAAGTCATGAGAACCCAGTTTCAACCTCCCGAATTTTCAGAACCATGCCATTCATGCCGCAGATGATGTCTTTTGTCCCTCCCAACGTCGACTTGGCTCAACAATGGGGTGTCGATTTATCAGCTCAACAAATGGATTAAACCGGTGCACCGGTAAATACAACAATTTATGTTTATAGTCTTTCTGATTCCAATTCCTCTTAACTCTTCTCTCTCTCTCTCTCTCTCTCTCTCTCTCTCTCTCTCTCTCTCTCTCTCTCTCTCTCT
>LR551717.1:100395-230595 GCA_900536415.3 Caenorhabditis sp. 38 MB-2015
TTTTTTTTTTTTTTTTTTTTTTGTATTTTTCTTTTTATTTCTATTTATATATACAATTTTGACAGTATTTATTTCCATGACCTACTTTCTTTTTGTGCTCTCTTTGAACAGGGTCGCGTTTTTTTTTCTATTTTTTCTAGGACCTTATTCTTTCTTCTTTTTTTTTTGACTAGATTGTTGACTCATATCAATCCGTTTTTCGATTAATTTTTGAAATTGTATTTTTTGAAATTTTCTTCTTTCTACGTGTGCTTTTTGTTTTTGGAAAAATGAAAACATTTCTCATTTATTTTGTTATGTTGATTAGTGGTATGTGGAAGGGTCCTTGTTAGAATGAGAAAGAGTTTCAGCTCTATTAACTGTTTCAATAATACTATCATGTTCTAAAAGGAAGGCTCTAGAGAAGGATGGGGATACAAAGAGTTGTAGTTCGAAGGAGAAGGAGAATGAGACGGTGAAAGAGCCGGAAGATGAGGATGTGACAATGGATAAGTGAGTTGGGCTCTGTATACAGATCATTATGAGCCCTCAAAGCAGTTCTATGTACACTTACAGTAGTGATCTAAAGCTCAAAATCCGTTTGGGGTCAAATTTTTGCTGTGCATAATAGCCAAGATTTGCTCAGTACAATATCTTTTTAAATTCTCTGAATACCTTCAGAAAATAAATTGTAACCTGCTCATTCTAGATTTTCAACCCTTTTTAGAACTCAGCGAGCTCACAAAGCTAGAAAAATCGTAAACGACGAGGAAGATGATCGAATCGCTGAGGATAAACCTGATATAAGAGACGTTGTCACCAAAAAAAGAGCGATACCTGAAAAACGACAAAGTGTTCGAGGATTCATCGTCACTAATGATAAGAGCTCGCGCAGTGAGTTCAACACCAACATATATCTTTGTTGACGTAGTGTCATTTGTTAGGAGTGGTGCATCCAATGCGATCTGATATGAGACTCGAATCGCCGTCGAAAAAAACCAGGAAATCGGCAAGGAGCAGGAAGTCTAGTCGTTCTCGAAAATCTAGTCGATCTGATCTACAGCAAGCACCACCATTAATATATCGGGAAAGCGAGCGGAAGAGCAAGATCGAGAAGAGTCCAAGGTAATCTAGGAGAATGAGGCTAGAGAGCAAAATACGAAAATTTTCAGGAAGAACTCGAAGAAACGGTTTGGAATATTTCGGAAAAAAAAACAATAAAGTAAAATAAAAAATAACACTTTTTAAAATTGTAGAATTTCAGCGGGAAGTATAGTTGGACATCTGCTGAACCGGCTGGTGGACATTTTAGGAGTTTTTAGGTGATTTTTCAAAATGTATGAATTTTAGCTGTGTGGAGCAGATTGAAGGTAATTATTAGGTGTTCCAGAAAGAAACCGCTGTTTGAACCAAAAACAAAATTTATTATAAAAATAAAATTACAACACTTCAATCTAGAATATATTCGGCATTATTATCGACCACTTGTCGCTAACGTTCGCGAAGAGAATGGATGCCATTCGCAAAGAACTCCGCGGGCTGCGACTTGAAATAGTTGGCCACCCAAATTTCGACTTATTCGCGATTTTTAAATCTTCTCTCGGCCAAGGAGTGCTGCATCGATCGGAACAAGTGATAGTCAGATGGCGCAAGGTCTGAGCTGTATGGCGGGTGAGGCAGAACTTCCCAGCCCAATTCCTCGATTTTTGCGTGAAGTGATTTTTGCGACGTGCGGTCCAGCGTTGTCGTTCACTAAGCTCGTGTGACACTCATTTTCCGCATCGATTCGATTTTCCAATTTTGTCTAAATAATTTGCGATTATGGTATGACCGCAACCAAACCGTTCCGCAAGTTCCCGAGTTGTTTGGCACGGATCCGACTCGATGACGGCTCTTAACTCGTCGTTGTAGATGATTTGAGGTCGTTTTCCGTGTTCATGGTCTGCTATGCTCTCGTCGCCACTTCGGAAGTGCCGGAACCATTCTTAGCATTGGGTATCGAACAGAGCGTTATCACCAAATACCTCACACAATACACGATGGGATTCCGCTGCCTATTAGCCTTGCTTGAAATCGTACCAAATACAAACGCGAATTCGAGATTTTTGATCACACTTTTACTAAACTATTTTCCATGTTCAGGAATAAATGAAAATCAACATGAAAAATATCAAACGATGCGCAATAAAACGCTCTTTCAGATAGACAAAACAGTTTTGGAAAACCTTTTCTTAAACCAAAGTTATAAGTGAACAAATACAACAGCGGTTTCTTTCTGGAACACCTAATAAGAGGTACACTAAGTCGATCGGAGCGGCTGGAATTCAGCTGACCGCTTGGTCCTCACCTTCTGCTCCACACAGCTAGAATTTACAAATTTTGGAATTTACCTCAACCTTTCTAAGTTTCTAGTCTCCATAGAAGCGATTATCTCGGCTAGATTTTTTGCGAACGCACTATTTAGTGTTATAGTTTTGAACCTGTCAAAATGTGGCAAGCATCTTCGGTAATCTACCACGTTGTGCAATTCGATCTATAAGAATATTGATTATTTTTCATTTGGTCTTCTGAAGTAATTAGCTATCCATATAACTTTGACCCTTCATAACTCTGCTCAAAATAATCTATATGGCCTCATATTTTGCACAGTTATGGCCAACCGGATCGAGCGAGCTATAACAAAGCCGATTTTTCCGGATGTAGTCTGATATTTTTCGATTCGTTTCTCGAAGTGCTCCAATATCATCTGCATTGAGATTTAAAAATATTCGATAAAGAGCCAAATGGGGTAGTTCCTCTAAACGCATAGTACATAAATGTGCACCACGCGTTACTAAAACAAATGTGCGTCCATAATTGATTTTTTGTGGGAGACGTCGAACAAAACAGAGAAGACATACAGCAAATTTACATGGATTTTCTCACGTGACCTAGTTTTATCTTTTTGTGTTGGCAATCATTTCATGTTCAAGTTTTTCATTCATTTCCTCTCTACAAAAAAAAATGAAAATCTTCAATGGCATCGAAGTTTTTTCAAATGGCTCGATCAAAGCTCCAGTAGGTCACTTTTAAAGGGCTCCCTAACTACAGTTCACAAAAAATCGTCAAATGGACCAGACGACTCAATAATTTCTCTCAAATGGACTTTTTTGCTTCATTCCGTTTTGGTCCGATTTTTGGGTCCAATTCAGGAAAACTTTTTTAGAAAATAAAACAAGGTCCGATTCTGGAAGTCCGTACCCTCAATTTTTTCCAGTGTGGTCTATTCTCAATGAGAAATGACATTGAAACAAGTCTTCACACATTCTACCAAACTTCTGTCAACGTTGTGCTCATTACAATTTGGACATTCGTGTTCTGCACCTATAAATGTGAGGTTACATGAAGTTTGACGAGGTGGTTGAAGATGTTTCAGATTTTCGAAACGTGCTGCAATGGGAAATGGCAACTCATCAAGCCGAACTATTTCGACACAACTGGTTTGCGCATCAAACGACGATTGAGAGAAATTTGGGAATTATTAATGTGAGTGGTTGGGAAAACTGTGATATCTAGCTCGATTAAGATATTCTAGGGTAAAATTCGAATTTAATTGAGGTACACAAGTTTCAAGCCTGACAATGGAACATATTTGTTAATGAACTTTTGAAAGAGATCTATGCCATCTGATACAGTTTTTTTAGCTGATCAACATCCCGTATTTAGCTTCATGCTGAATATCCTTTTAATATTCTCGTTTTACGGAAAACGTATATATTCAAAGAGATATTTCAACTGTTCAGAGCAAACTTTGAGCTCAATTTTCAGTGATGTTGATCAGCATAACAAACTGTATCAAATGGTATAAATCTCCTTCCAAAGTCCGTTAACAACCATGAGGTTCGTTTTTGAGTTAGAGTCCGAAACAGGATATTCAATTTATCAGGTTCTATTCAGAAGTCCAACTGTTGAAGTCGCTTATGCGATGTGCAAAGTAGGAAAAAATGCAAAAAATTTACAAAAAAAAATGTGCAATGTGTGAATTATTTTTTGTAGAAAATTTGTAAGTTTTCAAACAGCGCGGGGGTTACTGTTGCAGATTACATGCGTATCTAACAACCCCGCGAAATAAGTTAAAAAAAGAAATACATTGGAATTCAAACAAATTAAGTTTGCGGGGTTGTTTGATACGCATGACAGGATGCAACAGTAACCCCCGCGCTGTTTGAAAACTTGCAAATTTTCTGCAAAAATAATTCACACATTGCACATTTTTTTTTGTAAATTTTTTGCATTTTTGTCTACTTTGCACATCGCATTATGAATAAAATTTTGGTTTTCTTGGCTCATTTTTCCAGCTCGTTTTCATTTGAGATTTCCAGGAAAATCGACAACAAGATTCTTCATCCAACTGCTCAAACATCTATCCAAAAGCCAACAATAAAAAATCGAAGGACGATGACGTAGTTCGACGAAAAAAACTAGGCGTCGATGATAATAACAGTGAGCTCTACACATGTACACCCGATGTGTATGTACCTTTAACTTGCAGTTGATCGTATTGGCTTATTGCCAAGGGACAAGTTGGCAGTTTTCTCGAATGTCATCGCTATGAGGATTGAAGTTTACATGTAAGTTGAGTTGCTCAATGTAACCCTAGTCCAAGTTTCAGTGCCATGATAATTGTGACAGTGTTCTGGTTAGCATCAATCGCTTCCATCATTTCCGTCCGTCTTTCATTGATTTCAAGTGAATCGGTTTTTCACAAACGATCATTCTATATTGATCGAACTTTGTCGGTTGTCAACACTCATTTGGATGTTTACGAGAATCGACATGGGAGTCATCGAACACTTACGTATTGCTATGGTGATTATGCGAAACTTATGGAGAGTTTGTCATCGAGCACACTGACTGCGGTGAAGATTTTCACTTCCGAGACTGAACTTTCTCATTCGTACGTTTGTTTTTTTTTTTTTTGAATGGATCATTCTAAACCGGGGCACAAAGTTCTTTTCTTTTTCTTTTTTTTTAAATTCAAAGTGTGATAACTGATTCAAAAACTGTTCCTACAAAAACTTTGTTCTATTTTTTGAATCAATTTTACTATTTTCAAAAACTGAATAACATTTTGACGATTTTGGGCCCTATTCAGGTAAACTTTCAAAAAAAGACCAGTTTTTTCGTTGTTTCGGATCGGGCCCCTTTCAAGGACAACCAAATCTTCAAAAAGAGTCCGAAATCTTGTGTGAAATAAATAATCGGGAAGGATTCTAATTTTTCGAAGTTCTACTGTGCCAGGAAAACAAAATCGTAAATTTATAACCGAAAATTGCTGAAATCGAAACTTCAGTTCTCAAAGGTCATCGTTCTGGATCGGTTCAAAACTTCAAAAAAAAAAAAAAAATGGGGCGAGTTTCTGTTCAAACCCGGCAAGATTTTTGAGGTGTTTAGGTCATACAACATTAGAGTACATTAAAATTGAACAGAGTAATTGGTCCCTCGGTTATCAGGTTCACCGAGTGCTAGATTTTCCGGATTTTTAGGACCCTAGGATATTCTCGAATGGTTTTCAAAAAAAAAAAACCCTCACAAGGGAGATGAAACTAGGTATTAACGGACTTTGGAATGAGACCTATGTCATTCGATACAGTTTTTCATGCTGATCAACATCCCGCTTCTAACTTTTGCAAAGCTCCGCGTGGAAAGTTGAAAATCAATATTTTCGGTTTTTCACGATAACCTACATGTAATAATAACCATGCTTAAAATGAAAAAAATCCCAACAAAGTTTATTGGATCTTGTGTGATTTTTCATTCTCTACACATTTGGTATGTTTAAGTTTCGAAAAAGTGTAAAACAAGCTCAGTTTAATGGAAAAACTGAAAATTCTCGAAATTTTCAATGTTTTCACGCAAAATTAGAGTCATTTTTATGATTTTTCACGTTTTTTTTTGACATATTTTTTTGCACTTTTGAAAAACTTTTTTTTTAGCGTTTCAGCCAGATTTTCATGGAAGATGAATGTTCCCATCGTTCTTTTCCCAGAGCAAACTTTGAGCTCAATTTTCAGCCTTCCGCGCAGAGTTTTGCAAAAGTTAGAAGTGGGATGTTGATTAACATGAAAAACTCTATCGAATGACATATGTCTCATTCCGAAGTCCGTTAATACCTATTTGCATCTCCCTTGTCAGGATTTTTTAAATTGTTACGAAGCTTAGAAAATTGGGCAAACGGGCCACGTTTGCCCGAACGCCCGTTTGCCTGTTTATACGTTTGTTTTGTCCTTTTTCTTTGTCCTTTTTCTTTTTAATTATTATTTATCTAGAACAAATGACCGGGCAAACGGACAAATGGGCGTTCGGGCGAACGGGCAAACGGGTAAACGGATGAATGGGCGAACAGGCGAACCGGCGTTTTATTTTACAAGCCTAATTTTTACCAATGTAGCTTTTTTACATGATCAAAAATAGGCCCTGTTTTTATTTTTAAACTTCAGTTTTTAAAATACCTACTTATTTCATGTCTATTTTTATTGGTATCATTTTTAGGTAACCGTTGTTGTTCAAAAAATCAAAATCAAAAGCTCATATCTTAATTTTCCAGAATCATGATGGTTATTGAAGATGTTCTAATCCTCGGTCTTTTCATCGAAATCGCCGTCAATTGTTTTTATCCTCTCATCAAATACCCATCAAATCGCGTTCGAAATAGTGAGTTCAATTTTTTTCAAATCATATTTCAAAGCCATTTTCAGAGCGAAAAGTGTTCATGTATGGTGCCTCATTCAAATTTATGCAATTATTTTTCTTGGGCTTTATCTCTATTAGTGGTTGTTTGGTTTTCAACCAAAGATTGAGGGAATAATGTTATAATTGTTAAGAATAAAAGTTTTTGTTGTTTAAAAAATAGAACTTTTCATATTTTCAAGATACATATAATAGCGATATAAAATATATAAATAACAAATACGGTTATCACAGTACTATTTCAAAATAAAAAACAAAAATGAGAAACGCGTGCACAAAAATAGAATGGACCGGAATGTGTGTTTGGTCCTTTTTGCCGCATTTTTTGGTATGAGAAAATAATGTTGAAGAGATCGTTGCATTCAAGAAATCAAAAAAAAAAAACAATCAATATATATCTAGACACTATTATACATGAATATTATGTGGGGGGAAAGAAATCGGGTAACTGTTTTTTGGGCAATTGGGCGACTCCCTGAAGCAGTTTTTGGTGTCGATAGGGTGATCGATTGATTACATATGGTTGCGTTTATAGGTTTTTGGTGGCAATGGTGGTGGCGTGGTGCCTGATGGTGGTAGATTCACGAAAATCGATGGGGATGTTGGATCGGCGGTTGGTGACGCTATTGGTGGGCTTGAGTTGTTGGAGGAGCGGCTGGAACAAAAAATAGGGTTTAGTTGGAATGAGCAGCGGATCAGGAGGGTGGGTTACGGTAGTTCTAGAGTTTGATTTTTGACCGGAACTGATTTCATTTAAACAATTCTTAATCGGGTAAAAACTGGGAAATCTTCCCAAGAAATCGGAGCCAGCAAAAATTGGGTCTAGTCCGGTTCAGGTAAATTGATTAAGGACTTGTCTCCTGGTCCCACATGTAGTTTAAGCCATTCAAAAAGTGGTACAACATCCAACAATCACAACACTTACTATGATTTAGGCGGTAGAGGTGGCGGCGGTTTGTTGTAGACCGACGAGGTTCCACGCGGTGGTGGCAATGCTGGCGGTAGCGGGACCGATAGGCGAACCGTCGGCGATCGCGCTATCGTTGCCGCCTCGGTCGTTGTTGTTGTCGACGACGATGACGATGAGCAATCTTCACGCGCAAAGATTGTCAGATGCTCGGTGTTCTCCTTGAAATTGGGAGATTCCGATGATGTCGATGGTCGTGGTGGCAGTGGCGGAGCCGCGCAATCGGGGAATTGGAACGCCGAGTTGTGATCTGAAGGAGAGAAAGACGCGGATAGATAACGAGACTTCACAATAACAAAGAAAATAGAAAAAAGAAAGTATTACTCACCGGTTAGGGGTGACTTCACCATTGGCGACTTGGCAACAGCCCGTCTTGGATGCAACTTTGGCGGAACCGATGAAGACGATGATGATGAAGGCGTCGATGTCGGACTCGACATTATTCCAGCAGAACTTTTTGGTGTTGGCACCATTGGTGCGATTGTAGTGGGTGGCAGTGAGTTAAGATTGGATGGTGGTGGTGCGCGAGATCTCGGCAACAATGGTGGCGGTTGAAGTGGTGCTAAAAATGAAAAAAATTTTGAAAAAGGTCAAATTAAGAGATGGTAAATGGGGGGAGGGGCGCAACCTTTTTTAACAATGTAGACCACTTTTTTGGGAATTGTAATGGGCGGAGTCTCATGGTCATTTGAAAGCGAAGAAGAAGGAGAAGGTGAAGAAGAAGCCTGGGCGGTCAATGACGAATTCCGTTTGCGGAATAAAAAGTTCATAGAGAAATCAGCAACAATAACAACAAAAACTAATCATTACAGTCAGTGAAAATGAAGGGGGAAATTGCTGATAAAAGAAGATGTCGGCGGGGTACGCACAACAAACAACTTCTCTCTAAGTTTTTTAGAGACACACAAAATTCTCCGGATTGATTCCGGTTGTCTTAGTCAACGTGATGATGGATGATTGCAGAGGGAATTAATTTTGTCAACAGGTTTTTTTCTTGTTTGGAACAGAGAAAATCGTGATCTGCTCGCACGAGGTACGGTATTTGAGGAGAGAGAATAGGGTGTTATGGATTTAGAATAGTTTAAGAACATTATACAAAAATTCTAGGAACATTGTAGTTCATGTTTGCGTCAGAAATACAACATTGAAATATCAAAAATGATGCAAAAAATGTCAAATTCCGAATGGAACTACAAATGAAAAAATCAATTAGAGCTGAAAATTTCTCGACAACAATGTTATGAAAATGAAAATTTTAATATTCAAAAAAATTCCCCAAAATCAAGTCTAGATCATATGTTTTTTTTTTGTTAAAGAAACAATACTACCTAATTCAAAAAGTAACCAACATCATACCTCTAAAAAATCGAAAAGATCTCGAATAGATATCCTCATTAATAGCAGCCAACATTTTTCTCAAATAAAAATGACTCTATCTGTTCAACTAGAAGGGCGGGCGGGTCATTCATAACACCTGACGTTTTTTTTTGCAGAAAGAAAAAAAACGGAAGCGTGACTCAATTGAACTTTTCTACCCCTTCCTGAACCTACCAATTTTCTGCAGTCTACTTCGTTCAAACTGCTGATTCGACGACGACGACGAGGACGAAGACTCATCAGGTGGTGCATGTGACAAACTTCTGAAAAAATCGAGCGATTAAAAAATCACTTTTGGTGATCAAAGTACCTTTTAGTATCATGAAAAAGTACTGGTGTACTTGGCACCGTATTCGATTGATGTACATGACTCGGCGAGTAATGATTACCGGCTTTTGGTGGTTTGACTCCTGGTGATCGCAGGGTGTTGCCATTATGTTTTGGCTTGGTGTCATTGGTTGGTGGATCGACACCCTTCGGCTGGATTTCTAGCGATTTTTGGTAGAGATAATTCTCAAGAGCCTCCTCATTTCGGAAATCGTTTTTCGGATTGATCGATTCGAAGAATTGCTGGAAAACAACTTTTTTGAACAGTCTAGACACTTTTTATTTTCGAGTTTTCATATTTTTTCAAAAGAAAAAACCAGAACTCCCAGTCTATAGGGCTACGATGAACAACATATAAATCATGTTGATCAGCAGCAAAAAAATCCCGTGACAACAAAAAAACTAGGTTGGAAATAGAACTTTGTTCTTAAATGACGAGGGTGAGATTTTTGGGTTGATTTTGACCGCTCAAATTGTCAAAATGGACCCAAAAACAAAACTAGGAAGGTTAGACTGGACTGAATAATCCTGAAATGGGCCTTCTGAATTGCACAAAACCAAAAAAGCCCAGAAAAAACACTGTGCTCCAAATGAAACCAAATATTTTTCCAAAAGGGGGGTTTTTTTTTCAAAAAATGACTTGAGCAGAAAATTCGTTAGGCTCCGGTACTTCATCTAAAGCTTGATTCGTGACATTTGTTTAAATCAATACCCCGTTCAAAATTCGAACCCCTACCTGAAATGGAAAACAGGAAGTAGTTGTAGAAGACGAACTCATCTCGAGAAACACACAGAGAAAGGGACAAAAAATTACTCCCAGCGAACGAACATCAAGTCTCCTCCCCACTTCTTTTTCAACCGATTCCGGTTTATCATCAGGATTTCGAAAAATTTCGTTTCAACTTTCTCCCCCAGCAATACAAAATAGGATTACTTTTTTTCTAATTCCGGAAGTTGTTATACAATAAGATGGTGATTTGGACGTGTTTGGCGAATGGCGACAAAACTGACACGAGAACAACATATCGATTCGAAACAATTATCAAAGTCGGTCGAAAATCGAACGACGAGATGGAGTAGGGAGAAGAGATAACAACGAAAATGTGACAAAATACAGTGATAGAGAACGATGAAAGAAAAAATGTCGTTGAGAAATCAAATTGAGATGAAATGCGCGGTGGCGGCGGCGGAAGTGATAGATAAGGAGACGGTTCGAACTGTTAGAGAAGAAGACGAATTTCATATGTTCCATTGTGTGTGTTACTACTTTGATCGATTGCGGGATCGATGTGAACTTTGAGATCTATGGTTGATAATTACAATTTCAGGGTGTACTTTAAAAAGAGGGGTGGAAGGTGAAATCAAGTTGATCTCAAATAGAAGAAGTAAAGTGTAACTTCCGAAAGTACTTTACCACAAGGCACAGTATCTTGGGTTACTGTAGTTTCGTTTTCTTTGTAAAAATATATAACGCTCTATCGATGAGCTATAGTTTTTTGCTCTGAAAGTCAAACTTATTAGGCGTTCACAAATCGCTGCCATCGAACTACGGTATTCTCATTTTTCCTACTCGAAAATAAGCTTCCCGGAATAATGAAAACATGAATGAAAAAGTTCCCTATAGTAGTTTTACACGTAGAATTCGAATTTGATATTTAAAATCAACCTAATTTTCATTTTCAGAGCAAAAACTTATTTAGATTATCAATAGAGCGGCGTGTTACCGATCTGTGAAAGGCTTATATGTTGATTTTCAATCTTAAAATTGAATTCTACATGAAGAAATACCCCATCAAACTTTTCTTTTCCTGGTTTCGCATTTCTGGGAACCTTGTTTTCAAACTGAAACTACATTAATCATGAATTCAAAAACTGGATAAAGTCAGAAATGATGAAGTTTTTCTGATTATGGTCCACGAAAACATATTTTAGGATCTAGATCCCTCTCTCAGCCCATTTTCCGTACTCCATTCAGAATAAATTTAAAAATCACATCGAACTGGTTCTGATTCAAAAATGGGCTCGATTCCAAGTTGTTCATCTGATTCCAGTTTCTCCTCTCCACCTGCTGATAATGATGATAACAAAACAAAACAAACCAAAAATAACCACCCTCTCATCTAAAAATAGATCTCCCACAATCATACAAAACACTTCCGGTCTATTACATTCTCCCGCCACATGAAAAAAAATACACTAATACTAAAACAACTGTTCTTTTCATCTACTATCTGACTTCAAAAAATTCTCAAAATTCTCTTTCGCCCCTAATAAAAATGTGTGTAGAATAGTGGAACGGACCTCTCGGTTGCACTTCTAACGGCTTTCTACATTCTACATTTTTTTCGTCGAAGAATGAATGATGGAAGGCGATGAAAAAACTGGTTGAGGGTGAGAAGAAGAAGAAGAAGATGTTTTTCATCTGTCATATGATCGAAACAACATACAAAAAACAACACATCATCCATTTTCTTTTTGGAACCCCATAATTTTCATAATACTCTACCGACCGACCGAACCGAACACAACACAATTGCACAATCCATGCACCTGCCTATCCAAATTTTTTCTAATTTAAATGTACGCGCACAATGGGTCCTCGGATTACGCCATTTACACCTAGGATTAGTCTTTTGGATGTATAGGGAGGGTTGTCCAGAAAGATGGGGACAAAAGTTATTATTACTACTACTAGCAACATAAAAGGAGATGCGCGCAATAATAAAAAAGGTTGATAGTAGTAGTAATAACAATAAATAATTACAAGTTGTTTCCTTATCGCCTGCTGTGCAAGAAGCAATTAGGATGCGAAGAGAAATGTGGGAACTTCGAGTAGTGGGTCAGCCAGACAATTTTGTGAGAAACAGAACAGTGTTTTGAATTTAACCTGGGTGGGAATAACAGTGGGGTTCTGGGAAAAATTAAAAAGTCAAAGGATGAAATTATGTTTTCAATCTTCGGCAGGGAGAGTTCAAAACATTTTACATTGAGAATATCTACAAAAATGAAACTTTATCCCGGTTCAAGTTTTTAGAACTGGAGGTTAGAATAAACGAGATTATCACCAACTGTGCTCAAACTGATGTAAAATAGTACATTTCTGACATTATAGAAAGTAGTAATGTGTTCAAAAATGCTGAAATAAAAATTAGGATAGTCTAGAACTCATTTGAATTCTATAATGGAGATTATTGTTAGAACAATCTGAAGATTTTTAACAAACTATGTACTGATTCTGAATTATCTAAAAAAAAAAGCCAGAAGGCTCAGAACAGAAGCATAACTGCAAAGCTTTCCAAAATTTGAAACAGCAACATTTTATCAATACATTTTACTATGAGCATACAGGTTTATAATGAAAACTCATTAAATTAGTAAACACTTCAAATGACACTTTAAAAATCGAGTTTTCAGTATCAGAAATTTGTCAGTTTTTTTTTTGAAGAAAATTGTCATTCTTAAAAACCGGCAACGAGACTTTTATCAGAATTTCAACATGTATATATTTCTTTGTCAGAAGCCTCTATCCAATTCTCCTTACTCACTTCCATCTAAGAAACCTTAAAAGTCACGTTTCTGACAATCTTCTAGCTCTAAGCCTAAATTCAGCAACACACATCACTTCCAAAATTTTCCCAAATTGCATAGTACATTTCATGTGCTTTAAATCTCAAAAATCACCTGACTCATATAATCTACAATTATTTGAGCTCCTAATTTTTTTCTTTTCCAGTAGAAAAAATAAAAATATTTGAAAACCAGCCCAAACCAAATATGAGTAAAACAAACATACCCCACGTTGTCGGATTAATAACATATTGCGCAATGAGACAAGTTGGAACAATTTCAGGAGCAGACGTGCAAATATTAGTATAAAATAACTATATATGAATGCTCGCTAAGAAAACAGTAACACCTATACAAGTAAGCCACGCCCCTTTTTTGACAGGTACTTTAGAAATGAGATGAGATGATGATGAAGATGGCGTAAGAGCACCTGCCACCTACATTTCGCACCTTGTTTACACCTGAGCATTGAGAAAATGATAGGAGAGAATCGAATTGTATATCGTGAATCATCATTAATCTGTTTCACATCCCCAGGAAGTGGCCATTTGATGCCTTTATGATTTATGAGTCTTGAGAGCAACGCAATAAAATCGTATTGTAGCAGATCTATGTGCACATATTTCATATTATCTAATTGGTAGTATGAGTGCAAAAAATCATCTTTTCTTCAGATCGAGATTAGTCACGATGACAGGTGTTCTATAGATAACTCTTTGAGTGTTCGTTGCTCTTAAAATGTTGCTTTTTTCGTATATTCATATATATTAGCTAATCCAATTTTGCATTTTTTTTTCTACGTCAACCAAAAAAAGAATGAGTGAGCTAGCTAGCTTTATGTGCTACATACAAATGTCATAAAAGTTAATGGGTACGAAAATCGAGATCAAGAATTTGTTCGGATACTGTAGACATGTTTTGGAAGAGAAAACAACTCGCTACTACAAAATCGGTCCCAAACACGCGATCATAGATGAAATTTGGAGCGGAATTCTTGGAATTATGTGGCAGAAAACACGAAGAAACACGAATTTGAACACGGAAATACTTATATTGGTTCCAATCTATGAAAAGATCAGTATCAAGCAAAAGAACTCATGTTCTTTGAACGTTAGAAAAATGTTGCATTTTCTTAGAATTATGAATGCATAATAATTAGCTGAGATATGATGTAGTATGATGTTTCAAGGTTAAGCTTAAAGGAAAAGTGCAAGTGGATTTTGAACAAGGCTGATTTATAAAAATGTACTAGAGATTATGCTAAATCTGGTTGGCTCTAAGGGTACATAGAATATATTTTAAGATTCTCAGAACTTCAGAATGTAATTTGAAAAATTGTGGTGAAAGTTCAACAAAAATTGAGAACTTCCAGCTCGAACAAAATTCAAAACTGTGTATTTTCAGAAATTCAGATACTGAATACTCAACAAAAGAAACATATAGAACAAAAAAATGGCAATGCGAAATGCAAAATCAACTTCGAGGGTTTTGAAACAAGCATTTAGAGATTGATATTATTCGAGCCAAAAACGTGAATTACATTTTAAAAAAATATTTGGGCGAAATTTTGTGTTGCTACCATACACCAAGTCCCTGTTCTCTGAACTTAAAAAATTGAGTAAGATGTGCAGGTTGTTCGGATTACTGTAGCAGTCAAAATTCTCTAAAACAATGCATTTAGAGATTTTTAAAAATTTGATTACAAAAATTAAATTTTTCCTTGGAAAGCGCTAGACCTTAACACAAATTTCAGAAAATGAAAAAATAGTTTCAGAATAAGAACAACCTCGAAAATTAATAAGTTCTATATGTAGTTCAGATTACTGTAGAATTTATCAGAGTTCCAAATTGATACATTAATTTCAAACAAAAACTCAGAAAAGTTTTCATTATAAATTAAATCGGATGAGTTCGAAATCTCACTCAAAGGACAAAAAAATTCAGGATAAAAAAATTTTACAAACGACAATAACATTCTTGAAAAAAAACCCACAAAGCACGAAGTGATTCGACTCCTACACCGTCCATTACTATTCTTCTCCGTATAACTTCTCCGAATCGGTAACGTTGGTTTGGGTTGCTCCATCACCGACCACCTCCTCGCCTTCTCATCCTTTTTCCTTTGCTCTTCATACATGATCACAACCTCCTTCGATGTCACCAACGATGTTGGTCGTTTGCGATGATGATCACCAAAATACAGCACTTTCATGATGGGCTCATCGTCGCCTATCGGATCAGCCAATTCAGGCGGTAGCGGACACGTCGGTTTCATATTGTGCGCCCCGTGTGTGGGAATAATTGGCTCCCAATCTTTCTCTATTTCTCAACTGATAATAAGTTCAACACAACACAAACTAGTGACTCATGTACACAATCCTCCCTCATTTCCGTAGAGGCGTGTCCAACCTTTGCTTGCTTCTTCTTCTTTCTCTCTTCTATGTGTTGCTCTTCACTAGAAGAGAACCAGAGACCGGCTACTTCGTTTTTTTTTCATTCGCTTGCTTGCTTCATCTAATACGTGCCGATAGAGCAGGCTGGCACGAAGGAGCTGCTGCGATGAGGATGAAGAAGAAGAGAAGAAGAAGACGTCGTCGGGTTTCAGCAAAAAGAAGTGATCTCTTAATGACTCACTGTTTAGATGAATAGAGAGAGGTAGTGAGAAAAAAAACGGGGATTAGAGAAACACAAATGTTGCGATATTCAAGCATGCTCTGCTTGCCTAGCCTAGCATAGCTACAAGGCTACTAGCTAAATATGGAATGAATATATATCTCGCAACATTTCTTAGTGGCAAAAAAAGAATGAGAAAGGAAACGAATGTGTGAGATTTATCAAATTAAATGAGTCATTTTGAATCCGCGTTTTCTCACGCAACACTTTATGATTTTTTTTTTGAAACATCATGGAGTTAGGAGATGAAGAACGAATTAGTGATGAGACAAAAACCAACTTTCCGAGAATAAAAGGGGAAAAATTGGATGATCAAAACGGACGAAGATAGTGGAAGACAACGAAAAGGTTGGGTCTAACTGTAGCTCGAAAATCTAGAAAGTCTTGGGACCAATACTCTGTTGCTTTTGTCAAATTACAGAAAAGTCTAGGATTTTCTCGAATGCATGGAGGAAAGCTGCAGGTCTAGAAAAACATGTAAGCGATATATCTTTTTTAAACTTAAAAACTCTAATTTTAAGAGCATTTATATTTGTTCAGAAGTTCAACTCTTTAATCGATAGTTTAAAAAAAAACTTAATTTGGGACCGATTCACGCTTCGAGACAGTTAGAAGGAGTTTTTTGATATTACGGTATATTTTGTTTATTGATTCGGACCTGATTTTTTTTTCTAACTAAGACTTTTCTACTGACAAATACCATTTCTCGATGTCTGGTCTATTCCTGACAGACTACATTATCCGATTCTGATTACAAATTTTTAGCAACAGTTTCCTTTTAAGAAAATTCCCGCTTATCACTATAATCTTCCTGTTTTCTGTGACAGAATCCGCGCGTAAAACATATAAATTTCAAGAATTTGCAGAAAAAGGAAGCTTCAAAACTCACAACAATCTTCCAATGTGTCAAAAAATGTTTCTTCTTTCTCTCCATTCCTCTCATCACTGTCACCTCGATCAACGGTTCCTCATCAGAACCTCGTCTCAAGAATCGTCGAATGAACATTTCTGACAAAACAGAGACAATCAGTTTTTGTAGGAGAGCGAAGAAGGAACAAAACAAAACAAAAAAACGGGGAAAATGTAATAAATGCATCATAAATCGTAGGGGGTGGCTGGTGGTCGAGGAACGAACGGACAGACAGCAAAAAAAAATCATAAATAAATGAGCAAATCAATCAAAAAACAATGCAATGGGCTCTCATTGCATTCAGAGCACACATATTGCTTGCACAAAAAGTTGTAGATTGGATTGAAATTCAGCAGAAAGAAAAAAAAAACTTGTTTTCCAGAAAGAAAAGAGTGTTGAAAACAAAGAAGGGCCTCAAGGGGGATTGAGTTTGTTTTCCAGGATGATTGATTTTGTCCAGCTTTGTTGCAAAACGGTACTTCTTTTGCTTTTCCGATTTCTGATTCCCAGTCTTTTTCCTATTTTTACACTAAATTATTTGCACATTTTATAGCCTATATACAATTCTTTGATCTAGATGATTATGCAAGTATTCTCAGTACATCGAAACATTTGGAGTTTTGCAGAAAACGGCTATATATACATATATCATTCATGCTGCCTAATCCTCTTTTACTTCGAAAGAGTGAATTTGAGCGACTAAAGATTGTGAAGAATATTACTAGAGTGATCAAAATATACTCTATTTATGATTCACTTTCTGAATTGTTTTGTTGATAGTTTGAATTCAGAGCTACCCATTTTGTGAAAAGATACAAAACAAAGTGAGAAAGGACGTCACAAAAACCGAAGAGCAGTTTTTTTTGTAGTACGGTAGTCACACAAATTGGCAATTTTTTGTAGTTTTTTGTCACGAAAGGAGTACTACAGTCTAGTAATCGGAAATAAGTACTTGGCCTTAGTGATGAGTTTGAATGAAAAAATAAAGGCTTAATTTAGATTGTACCACACGGGCCAGAAGAATCAGAACTGACTGTTCATGTAATTTTTGAAAAAGAATTTCTAAACTTTGGCTGAAATCTATATGAGAGTTTTAATTTTTTGAGCTGCTCCAACCGTGGCAGTTCGAAGAAGATATTTTGTTGTGATTCAGTACAATTTTCAAGTGGATGAAAATTTTTAAGAAAAGTTTTCTGTATGCTAATCCAAACTACAATTTACATGAAACAAAATGCAACTTTGAAAAAGGGGGACAAAGAGCAACAACAACAAAGAAAAGAGAAAGATGAAAATGTTCTCCGCCACCTACGCTCCATTAAAAAAGAAATAAACATCTGCCGGCTGAAAATCCGACACAACAAAAACCAATAATAAAAATGTGTCAACATACGATAAGACAAAGACGGAAGTTCAGCCCATTCCTGTATGTCGGCATGTTTCTTTACAACCTCCGGATATGTTCAACTGCGCAATAGTCATCCTTCTCGTCATTATTATAACAATAAACGTTACAAAAGTGGCGACCGTTCTAATTTGAAAGGTAGAGAGAATAAAACAATAGAATCACCATATGTTACAATAATTCCACACCAGATGGAGAACATTTGTCCCACCCCCGCAATAAAGAATTAACAACTAACCCTTATACTTGGCTCCAAACTCAACGAATATGGCTCATTTTGATACATTTGGATCTCGCGGATCAAGTTTGATATCCGTCGACATTTCAAGAATGAGACAAGCACCCGTTTGTTGTTCGAATCGGAAAATTCCTAGAAAGTTTAGAGTTAAACTTTTTGAAACGTGTTTCTTCTTCTTCTTCTTCTTCTTTTTTCTCGTTTGATAATCTACCACAAGTAATTAAAAACGTGACTATATTAATTATGAGTTATTATAATAACATAATGAGTTATTATAATACAAAAAAAAATGCTGACTGAATAAATGTTCGTTTTAAAAATTATTCGGTGGACCTGATACTACAGTAACTCTAATGAATCACACCGGTGAGCCAAACACGAACTATTAATCTTAGTTTTCAAGAACTGAACTATTTTTGTTTGTTTTTCGAAATAAACGTTTTATGGAACTTTTTTGCTGTTTCATCTGGCAGAATTACAGAAATTTCAGTTTTTGGAAATTTTTGCATGTCAAACTAATGAAAATTCATTCATTTTTATTTATACTTACCGTTGTTTTCACATTTTCTTTCCGATTACTCCCACTATGTGGTGATTTGACAAATGTGCTATTTCCTTGCTCGAAGAAAAATATATTCGATAAATAATGTCCGAAAAATGGCACACATGGCGGGTTAATTGTCTGCAATCGTTTCTGCATTTCAGTCCATCTCGGCTCGCAAAGTGTGACAAATCGAGAGTAGCACTTCTGCTTCTCATTGTCAAGCCGCTGAAAAATAAATAGCATGTTTAAATGTAATTTTATTCATGGTGACTCACATCCCAACACCAACTCAGCCGAAAAACACAAGACGATTGCAATGCGGCCAAAAATGCGACAAGTCCAGTGAAATTGTGCAACTCTTCAAACACCGACATAACTTCGAGAGCCCGATTGAACATGGCTACGCGTTCTTCGAGCGATTCGGTTTCAACAATCGACTTTGACACCCAGTATGTCAGCTGAAAATAAAAGTTTTAAATGTTACTTGGGAGCTGTGATCGATCTCTCCATGAACTCACTAATGTCGAGTGATCTGTCAATCTGAGCAGCTGAGGGCTCTTTCGATACTTGTCATGTTTCGTCCATGCTGCTTCAACTAACTCGATCGGCTGTATAGCTCGATACAAATCAAAATGCAAAAGTGTCAATTGTCTTCCAATTTCCAGCGGGTGAAGCGTTAGCAGATCATAATTATCTATATCTCCTTTGAGTGCCGAGTGCCAAAGTGTCTGAAATAATCCCAGTTTCCAAAATGATCATAAAAAAGTAACACTAACCATAGGTGGTTGTGGTTTGAAATTCTCCGTCTCTCTACTATTCTCATCATTTGCATATGCTGGTGGGTGATTTTCTTCACCATACACAAATGCCCCGTTTATATGCCCTTCTTCAGTTTCCGGTTGAATAGTTACACTTCGATCTTCGTTGCCATTTTTCATTCGTTTCTCAATTGTGGCCAATATTGTTTTACAAAACTTTTTGTGTTGTTTTGTTAGTTTTTCTTTTGGATCACAACATTTTTGTAGGAATCGTTCGAGCGCTTCGAGCAACATCAAATCACATTGAAAATCGTACCAGTGAAATTTGACCCATTGATTGATAACACTCAAGACTCTGAAAAGAATCAAGAAACACTACAGGGGGAAGAATCAAGAAACACTACACATTCTTGTGAGTAATGTAATGATTTTTTTTTGAGTGTAGAGCTAAATTTTAAAATACAGAAGCTCCGAATCGGTTGCTTGAATGTTCTAGAATTTGATTCTGAAGTTCACAATCTGAGATCTAGATTCTGACGCACAGATTTTTCAGCCTGAGTCCTTATTTGTGAAGATTCTGATTTGAAGCCACAGATCTTGCAACTCGAATTCATGATTTTTGGACTGATAGGATCCGGGACACTTATTTTGAGCTTATTTTTTTAGGAGCGGCCCCATTCGAAAAAATTCAGAATTTATCAATTTCATACAAAAATAATTGTTTGGAGACGAAAAAATCATTACCGTAACTGAACCGGTCGTTCATACTCCTTTCGAAACCGCTGAAAACTCTGCTCATGAAGAGGAGAATAGGTCAACGTTGTGGATAACCCGTGAGATTGAACAGTGTCGTATCGCCCTGCCAATGGACCTCCTCTGAAAAAAATTCAAAAAGTATTTTTTTTTATTTGAAAAGAGTTACCCTTTGTTTTGATTATGTTGTAATTTATTGGGAATTGGAATGTTAAATCGTTCAAGAAGCATGCTTAGCAAATCATTGGGCGTGCAAAAAGATCGATATGATATTAAAAAGGTTTGGATGTACTTGCTGTCAGTATATCTGAAAAGATCTAGAGATAATTCCAGCTTCAAATCTTATTCTTCTTACGAATGATAAGTGAGCCGTTCAATCAACTTAATAACCGTTCCATTTTTAATCACCGGAATTCCACTACTCGACGTATAATCTTCAAAACTAATATTCTCTTCAGTATCCGGTTCGGCGAATCGATACTGTTCCGGACCAGGAATAATCAATGGAATTCGCTTGGCCTCATCCTTCTCGAAGTTATCCAAAATTCTGTTGAGCACACTTTTCGTTGTGACCCGCACAAGAACTTCCATCCACTGTTTCTTCTCATCAACCGTCCTGCACACCACTTGGAATGATTTGGGGAGGCATGTTTTATCACGGGATACTATCCGGAATGAGTATGGGATTCCTTCTGAATCTGGAATATCGAACACGTCCATAGAGTGTACGGCAACTCTATCTTTGTATTTCATCCCATTCTTATTCTTCTTGCAAAACAATATCAATTGATCGAACAAATAAATATACCTAAATCATTCAAAATAGCTCCTTGATTACTTTCTCAACTAAATACCTTTCAGTCTTCCATTTCTTATTTTTCGTAACAGTTTCATTAGCCGTATACATTAAAGATGGCCGAACCATCCCAACATTTCCCTCCTTTTCCACTTCATTACATGTTTTTCCAATCGGGCTGCCAACGTAGCCATCAATTGATGATTGAATATCATGAAGTCGTTTAACATTGTAAATCTTTTCACTTTTCGTCAATTGATCTCTGAGAAAATTTAGATGAATATAGATTTAACATGAGAAAATGTAAAACTTACAGAAATGAAGATATTAGGAGTTTAGTGTCGGGATGTTCTGAGCATACTGTATCAATATTTGTTCGAACTCCAGTTAGTGCACTTCGACAATTGTTGAGATCTGTTCGATCTTCGTCGTTGAATGATAGTCGGGAAAGTTTCTGGAAAAAATTGAACGAATGGGGTGAAAGAGGTTTTTCTTATCGACTCGAAATCTATTAGACGATAAACATTTATTAAAAATTTTAATATTAACATTCTCCTTCAAGTCAGCTGAAGCCGTGTATTACTACAGAAATGAGTACCGATAAAAATTCCGAAAATCTCTGAACTGGATGTTCAAGCAGAAATTTCTGTGTTTTTTCGAGATTTGAATCTACCTTGTACAAATTTTCAGAAAATGTAACTGTTGTCCCGATGTTTTTATAATTTTGTTTATGTTCTCTTTGAGTTTGTTTTTTTTAAAGAACAACCACAAAAAAACTTACGTTGATATACTCGACATATTGAAAAATATGAAACAATGGAATGTGTAGTAATTGTGGTAGAACATATTTCACTGCCAACTTGAAGCTCTGCCCGTCAAGTGAACTGTTGAACAAATGATCCTCCGACTCGAACAATTTAGCACATCTCTCATTATTCAAAAGTTCTTCAATCGATCTATTCACTACATCTGTGACCATTTTCTTCTCTTCATCCTCATTTTCTCGAACAATATACGAAATATAGGCGTCGAATTCGTATGCTTCGGCAAGATCCCAGATTCCCATACCGATGCATTGTGTGTCGCTGAGTTCGATGGCGTCTTCAAGGGTTCGCTCGATTTTGAGAGCGAGTTCGTAGATGTCGGGAAGGTTTCCGAAGAGTTGTTGGACGTAGACACGGTCTTCGTCGATGGCCACTGTTTCGATGCGTCGGCGGAATACATTGATGCGATTGAGCTCGCGGATGAAACGACGCTCGTCGCGAAGAAATTCAACAGCGACCTGTAAAAGTTATTACAATTTTAGTTAAGTTTTTTTCAAGATTTTGAGAATTGATTCTAGTTCTCAGAATAAATAGTTCGTGATGTACTTCTGAATTAATTGTCATCAGAAACACATATCCAGTGATGATTCAAATTGATTATTTTTATTTATTAGACACCAAAAACAGTAATATTTTTCCAATGAACATCGAGTTCGATTTCACTTCTACTTTTTCGAAAATTTTAGAATTTTTTGTAGCGAAATCCGAATTTGAATTTTGGAAAGTTATAAAACTTGGATAATTTTCAAGAAGCTATTTCTCGAAATTAAATTTCTAAATATATTTTAAAACGAAAAATAAAAACTAACCGATTCATAAGTCAACTTTGTCGTACTCGCCGGTTTATCATTTTTGGGTTCAGTTTCCTCTGCCACAAATTCATCAAACTCGGCAAGGAATCCAAAACCACCAGGTGATTCGGCTTCTTCCTCGTTTTTCAGTTTTATCCGGAGTTCCATCAGTGCCTATAACTTTTATTTTTACTATACTTTAAATATTAGAAAAATTACCCGATCCGCATTCAACGCGACGTCCAAATTATTTAACGTAATTTTCGGATCACTATTTCTAATATTTTTCACATAATTTCCCGTCAATCGAACAATGTCTTCAGTGATACTTTCACATGCAAAATATATATAACTGGCCATTTTTTCAATTTCTCGTTTTTCTCGATCACGTTTCTCTTTTTCACGTGGACCCAACGTCTCTTTGATATACCCGGCCAACTTGTGCTGATTTTCAATGGCTTTTTTCGAGGAAGATGACAATTTTTGGAATTTATGTTTTTGTGATTGATTCTGCATACTGTCCCACGCATCTTTGACAACTGATTGGAGACCAGAACCGAACAGTTTTCGTGCAATTCGATCGATTTCTACTACTGTTGATGCTTTCTGTTCGACAATCTGAAATTTGAACAGTTTAATTCTTAAAGTTGTAGAGGTTGCAAAGTTATGTTATGTATTTTTAATGACTATTGAGGTTTAAGGAGATTAACCGATTCAGTAGAACCTGATTCTGATTGTGAAATGTTCAAAAAGCTTCGATTTAGGTATGAACTTCTGAAAAAGAACTTGTTGTAGGCCTACATTAAATACTAACTACAATTTTTAAATATACCTGATTTCAGTTCTGAAAAATCAAATAGAAATATATGATTTTTCAATAGAAAAAAAAACAAATATTTATGAAAAATGATTTTGAGGAACTTCTGATCTTTCGAATTCAGTGTTTATCGAAGTTCAACATTTGGAAAAAATAATTTTACGAAATGTCATGGCTTTATTGGATGTGAACCGATAGGTCAGTTTTAGAATTTGTCTACAGTAATTTTCACCACTTTTTATTATGTTTTGACTCATAATTATTTATTTTGGCAATAAAACTATGACTCATGAAAAAAAGAAAATAAAAATCCACCCACCTCACAGACAATATTTTGCAGAAATCCTCGGATATGCTCAACTGCATCGTATTCAATCGGTAGTCCAGGATGCACTACATTCACAATCTGATAAATTCTCTCGTCAAAAATCGCAAGTGCCCATTTCTTAGCTCCACCGCTAAATGTTCTTCGACTTGTCAATGATGCAGTATCTGATGATCCAGCCGAGTTCAATGAAATCGACATGATCCGTCACTTATAGCACCAGCATACTTATAGGTCACAAATGTCAATTGAACAATAGAAATAAACAAACAAACAAATAATAATATAATAATACGAGTGAGTGAGTGTATGTGTGCCTGTCTGTCTGAAAAATGATGATGATTACACTTTTCAAAGTTTTGCAGGCGAGTAGATGCAGAGAAAAGAGAGTCGAGGGTGCCCGCGGGATGGGGAGATGGGTAAAAGACGCAGAGAAGGCGATAGGAGAGAACTAGTTTCACATTATATCTGTCTATCAGACAAACGTATTGATTGGCTGATTGATTAGGATATTTTGTTCTGTATGAAGATGATGAGAAGGAAGATTGGATTTGATATAACATGACAACGAAATGGTCGTTGCAAATAAATAAAAAAATTTAATTATCTAGCATTAAATAAAATACTCATAATTAGCAAAAAATTTAAGAGCTTAGATTTATTTTTTCTACATTACTCTTAAACTTGTGGGATTTTGAATACGTAGATATTTCGCATAGAAAGCGAAAGTTTTAAAAAAAAACAATAAAAAACGGTCTATTTGAATTGCCGCAGGATGTTCATGGCCTAGGAATTTCTTCGTCCTCGCGTCTCGCTAGAGCTTGTTTGCTTCACTCACTTCGTCGTGTTTTTATTTTTCGAAAACTTTTCGTTGTGGTTTTTCCGGTTTTATGGACGTTTATTGATTTCAGAGAACCTATGAGCGCCCAAGCTGCATCTTCAGAAACTTCAAAAAAATTGAAGGTAAGTTTTTTGTCAGTAGTTTCTCGGAAATATTGTGAAATTGCAATTTTCTAGGCTGCTATTCGTGCTAAACTAGAGGAACTTGGTGTATATGTTGACGATGAATTGCCTGATTATATTATGGTGATGATCGCTAACAAGAAAGAGAAATCACAGATGAAGGATGATCTCGGGTTATTTATTGGAAAGAGCACTGCGAAATTCGTGGACTGGTTATTCGATCTCTTCGATAGGTTAACAAGTGCGTCTTCGAAACATAGTTCTGATGAAAGCAAAAAAGCTGAAGAAGAAGAAGAGAAACAGCGACGACAATACGAAGAAGATCGACAGAGGGAAAAAGAGCGGGAACGAGAACGAGAACGTGAACGTGAACGTGAGAAAGAAAGAGAACGTGAACGTGAAAGAGAAAAAGAGCGAGAAAGAAAGAAGGAGCGCGAACGTGAGGAAGAGAAGGAAAGAGAAAAAAAGAGAGAACGTGAACGTGAGACTAGACGTCGTGAAGAGAAGCCGAAACGAAAAAGAAGTCGATCAAACACGTACTCTGATGAAGAAGATCGCAAAAGATCCAGATCTGAAAGAAGAGTTGCATCAACAGTTGTACAAAAGGCACAATCAAAAAGTCCAGAGCCTCAAAGAGTTCAATCAACTGTGGTTGTTAAACGCAATATGAGATCTTCTGGAGAGTAAGTTAAATGACTTCTTCCTTTTCGAATCGTAAAACAAACGAATTTTTCAGCAAGGCTAACGCAAAAGCTCGCAGTTCTATGTTCTTAAGAGCTATGAATGAAGCAAGTGTAAGTGCAGGATATGCTTCAAGAAAATCGGAGGACGGTAAAAATGATGTTGTTGAAGAAGACGATGATGGTATGTCAGATTTGGATGCATTGCCAACCAAACAAGAGGAGAAACCTAGAAAGAAGAAAAAAAGTTTGAAAGAAAGAATGGAGTATAAAAAGAGGTTAGTGTTGTTTTTGTTTCAAGTCTGTTTTCATGAAAATTGTTTTACAGTCGTCATGCGAATAACGATGAAGATGACGATGCCGTTGTTTTGAACAGTCACGAATCATCTAAAGGAGGTCCTCAAATGATTATTAAACTCGCTGGTGGTAAAGAAGCAATTAAAAAGCTCCGTGTACACGACAGAATCGTCGTCCCGGATATTTCTGATCGCATGAGATTGAAGCGAAAAAAAGCCGACGACGATGATGATGCTGATAATCGGAAACATCAAAGAATAGTGTTCGATTTGACACCATCGCCCGTAGAAAGTTCACCATCAGCCGATTCACCGACTTTGAAAAAATGGGACGGGCAAATTGATCTCGCACAAGAGTCTGAAACTAGTGACGAGGAGGCGGAAATAGACGCGATGTTGGCTGAAACTAGAGGTTATCACTCGAAGTATGGAGATGAAGACGAACAACTTCCGCCAACTCATCAATTGTCGGGAAGTAGTTATTCTTTGGCTCCCGCGTATATTCCAACTCCAATTCATCAGCTTCAAGAAAAAGAGCATCAAGCGCAACAGAAGGAACGATGCATTTTCTGGCCAAAGTGTACAAAAGGAGAAACTTGTCAATTCCTTCACCCGGTCAAGAATTGCACGTATGTTATTTGAAAATTATGTACATAATAATAGTAAAAATTATAATTTTAGAAACTTCCCAAACTGTTCATTTGGATCTCGTTGCTTGTTCATCCATCCACCATGCCGATACGATAAGTTTTGCACAAAGGTGAGCATTTTATTCGAATGTATTTTAACAAAAAATACGTTTCCTTTCAGAAGCAATGCCCATTCCTTCATTACGGAGTCGGCGGAACTCAACCAAATGCCCCGGCCAGTCTTCCACTTACCGGCAATAAATTTTCAACTGCATTTGTTCCTCCACCACAACTCAAACCTGCGGAGCAAACTGAAGCACCAAAAATTGGTGTTTTGTCTTCAATCGCTGCTAAACTCGTTGCATCGGTGAAGAAGACAGATCAACCAGCGGTTGTGGCATCTCCGGAAGTTGCTGTACTTTCTGCTCCTGTTGCGGAGACAAGTGAGCAACCGAAGGTGGTTGAGGAGAATAAGGAAAAACCAGAAGAGAATGTTCAAGCAACACCAGCGCCAAAAGCAGTTCCAGAGTAAGTTTTTTGCACAAAAGTACTGGAATCCACTTCTGTTCAGAATTTCAAAAAATAAAAGATATAAAAATCCAAATTTGATTTTTCTTCCAAAGATTTTCAACACTCGAAACAATACACTAAATATCGTCTGTATTTTTCAGAGCTCCTCTCCAAAACATGATTCCATGCCGTTTCGCCGCCGGCTGTCGCAATCCTGGTTGCCACTTCAAACATCCAAAAGAATGCAAATTCGGTGCCAATTGTCGCAATTCCTACTGCTACTTTTACCACAAACCAGCCGCTCCACCAACTCAAAATAGCGAAGCCATGGCCAAATTTAAATGGACTGCTTCCGCCGCCGCCACAAGTGCCTAATTGGTCGCCCAACAATTATAGATTTTTATAATTATGATTATTATTGAGGTTAAATACGTACTTGTAAATTTTTGTTCTCCATATTTTTCTCTCGAAATGTGTCTTTGCAAAACATACAATGATAATAATATGATTTTTATTTATCCAAACATCCCACTTTGAACACAACAAACATCACAAAACGTGTCCATCTTTTTAGTTCCTCAAAGTGCTTTTCAAATAATAGTACTCTTCGGAGAGTGGTCAGTCAACTATGAGAATTGTGATACTGATTGTTAGTATTTTTCTAAATGTTGGTGTATATTGTGCACCATGTAAAATGTCACCATTGACGAGATATTTGAGCGATGAACAACAGGTTAGTTGCCTGATTGTGGAAGTACTCCACACCATGTTCCAAAATTATTTTTTTTCAACTTTTCATATGAATTTGGAGGTTTTAGTTAGAACTCTCTGAGCTTACCTTATACTTAATCAGTTTGAAAATATTTTAATTGCAGTCTTCAATTTCGTTCTGTTTCAGTAATCACACTTCGGGATTCTCTGTTTTTCCCAGTCAGTAATATATTTTTTTCTTCGTCAGTCTCTATGATTTAACGGAATCTTTGATTTTCCCCACAACTTCCAGCAAACCCTCCATCAACTAATCGTCTCTGCAAGAAATTCCGGAGCCGATGAAGAAATGGTGAAAGACAGCATGGATGAGTATCTTTCTCAAGTACTATCTCCTGAAAAATTGATTAAATTCAAAATCGAACATGATCAATTTGAAGAAGATCGTAAACGCATTGGAAAGAGAAGCGTTGAGGAGAAAGGTGGGTTATATATGTACATAGATACAGATTTACTCACAAAAAGCAAAATTGTTTTTCAGAAAAACCAGAGCCAGTCAAGGTCTTTGACATTATCGATCAATACAACCAGGAAAACTATAAGAAGTATCATGATTTTTCAAATATTTTTTAATGATTTTTGTTGGTTTTTTTTGTGTACGGGTGAGAAAAATGAGAATAAATCAAAAGAGAAATCTTATTTATTTATTCATAAGTATCGCTGCTTTACAGTACATGTGTATGACGCATTGAACATGTTAGCAGCGAACAAGAAGAGCTCCATTTTGGCTAGACCTTATCCTAAAAATGTTCTTCGACCAATACTGAAAGGTAGAAGCTTTTCAGATTTCTTCAAATCTCCATTGGTGTCAAGGAACCTTGTTGGTAGAGATTGTTCAGGATTTGGATAGACTTCAGGGTCCCAATGGAGACTACTAACTTGATGCTGGATGGCTGTGGTTGGTCGGGCGGTGGCGTGGGTGACGTTGATTGGGATGATATCGCAGAGGCGTTGTGTTCCTTGGATAAAATTACCAATAGAGATATCAAACAGAGTTCACATTATATTTTGTACTTGTTTTGAGGAGTTTTGTTGTCATGGAGTCCACTTCTAATAAAATCGAATCATGTCTTCTCTCCTTTCCCAATCAAAATCTATAAAAGAATGTAGTGCAAATCTTCTATGCTCCCTCAAAGCATCTCCATTGATATTAAGCACCCCATAATCACCACCCTGAATAAAAAAAATTGTTTAATTCAAAGAAAAAATGGCTTACCTTTGATTGTATCATTGTACCCCCTAAAAACCATCCTATCTACATAACTATCCGCAATATTCACAAGTGTTTCCTTCAATTTTTGATAACAAGTGATAACCACTATTGGGGTAGTACCCATCCAAATTGTGTAAACATCTCATTATGATTTCGTCCAATTTTGGAAGGCTTCAATTCCAGAAGCTTTGAATGTGAAAATTGTTAGCAAATTTCGTAGAACGGGGATTAGAACTGGACCTGAAGGTAAGTTCCGACGTTTCCAATATAGGTTGATTTTTGATATAAAACATATGTATTTAGAAAATTATTTGTATCGAACGGACTTGGAAACTCGGAAGATGTCACAGCTTTGCTCCGAATTTTTCAAAATTGAAATGTTAATTTAAAAAATGAACTTCCGCAATGGACAATTGCTATATAATTATTTTTAATATATAGTTCGATATCTCCAACGCACACAAAGTTCAGAACACCAAAAATTGTATGAGCTCAAAAAAAATTTTAATATTTTTTCACCACTTTTTGGTCACTTTGTCATCATTTTTCAAACACTCTGTTTTAAAGTCCGATTTGAAGCAGCTTCAAAATAAAACTGCGAAACATCATTACACTGTCGATAAAACTAAAAATAGAATGTCTCGACAGTCTGAGTATAGGGTTGTAGGGAGTCATTGTAAATTTGTGCATATATTCTTGATCGTCATTTTCATTTCTCATAATTATTGTAGAATTCAGATTGAATAATAAAAACAACGTTATGATTACATAAAAAGGCTATTCAGTTAATGCCATTTTACACCAATCAAAGTCATTTAAGGTCTTTGAAGCCTTTCTGTTCCGGTAACGAGAAGATTTTTAGATTGGAAAGAATTTCATGTTTTCAAAATATAACCTAACAACAAAACTAACTTGGATGAGTTACAAAGGAGTATTTCAACCAATGAAAGTGCATTTATTATTTTATCATTTTGCATTTATGCGCGAGGCTGGAGGAAGAGTCTTCAATATTTTACCATAAATTGGACATATAAGGTTGTCTTTTTTTTGTATTTTTGAACGTAGTATATTTTTTTTAGACATTATCGATCAACAGTTGAAACTTCGTATAAATCCACTTGGTTGATGAAATATGGAAAAACCCACATTGAATATTTAGATAAAGAGTATATTGATGAAATGAGGAAACGAACTATATCCACTATAAAAGAAATCTATACAGTAGAAACATTGCGATGTGAAGATGTTAGCCCGGAGAAAATAGCGAGGATTCGGTTGATGCACTCGTGTATTTGGAAGAATGGAACTCGCATTAACTAGATATGGAGTTAGGAGTAGTTCTTTTAGTGATAATGTTGTATTCCCAATAAAGATTTTTAAACCAAGTGGCTGAAATCAAAAGGTTCCCTTGTAAGTTAATCGTTTTCTACTACTTGGAATAATTGTAGAGAGATCTCGCACATTCAGTGTGAGATAGTATTGTTTATTTGTAAACAATAGCTCTTTGTGTAACAGTAAACAAAACAGACATGACAAGTTGGCACATTTGGTGTGAAACATGAAAATTAGAACATTCGAGAACCGTTTGGGATTACCAGAGTACCGAAATTTAACTGATAATAATTTTCAAATTAGTTTTTGAAACCATAATTATTGCTTTTCTAAAAATTGTGGAAGTTGATTTGGACACTTGAAAACCCGCCAATTTTGTTTTAACATCATAAAATTGTGAATATTGTGGATTGACTTTCAGATAATTTTAACCCCTCGATTCAGAATTACTATCCAGGTTAGGTTACTGATTGAATTATAGCCAATAGTCTTCTCAGACTAGTTGCCAAGTAACTTTAGGTTCAGATTTCTGAAGTTTTACTCCAGAATCAGCCTCATAAAACAATGGACCCATGAAAAATGCGTTTTCTAGAACAATTTAGAACATTTTTTTGATACCGAAATCAAATTCCACTAGATACCGATTAAATTTCTAGATCCAGTAATAATACATATCCAGTAATATTCAGTTACATATCCAGTAATCCAGTAATAATACATAATACAGTGATGTAATTCCAGAAATTTCCATTATGACTTCCCATAAACTGTAGACCGCCCCCCCCCTTTCTCACCCCAACACCACTCACCCAACAGGTGCCAATTCTCCACGACTCCGCCCCCCCACTCTTTTGGTATAAAAGAAGGTCCTGGGACCATTCTAATCATTATTCTAAATATTTTTCAATCAATCAAAAATGGCGTTTGTTTCTGACCTCGAATCTTCAGCTAATTTTGAGTCGGAAGTCGAATTCGAAGTGGAGCCAATCAAGTAAGTTATTATTATTTTTTTAAATTTTTTCTTAATACTATATGTTTATATTTTCAGTAAAAATAAAGTGGATATGGTGAAGATCGATTCACTCGCTGATGGCGGAGTTAAAGTTGAATTTTTCAACTTTGAAAATGGCAGATTTTCAACGATGGTGAGTTTTTGAAAGTTCTCGTAAAAGTTTAATAAAAACCGAAATTTCAGAAAGTCTGGCAGCTCGGAAAAGTTGAGCACGCCCGAGACATTGTGAAATGCACCAACCCAGTGGTGCTCAATTATGATTGCCGAGTTGGACCAATTTCGCAACTCGGAGGAATTTGGCTCTCGAGAAGGAATAAGGTGAGATTTATAATAATATTTTACGAAATATTCAATAATTTTATGTTTGCAGGTTTGCTTACGAAACCTCGGAGAAAACGAGAAGATCAACTTCAAGCATCTGAGCCATGTGACTCATATCAGGATAGAGAACACAGCTCCATTGAGTCAGAAGGACATCCTGCCTCATTTGAGGAATGTCCTGGAGATGACAGTAACAGGACCGACACATGGATGCAACAAGAGAAGTCGAGCCTTGATCTCGTCGTAATTTTCCAAAGTTGTATAATTTTTTAATTATTGACCTAATAAATAATAATACTAGAAATGTGTGTTTCATTGTTTGAAATATCAAAGAGAGGTTTTTTGAGAAACAATCGTCTTCTTTCAAGCACAAGTGGCAGGTTGCTTTCTGTTCACCGAAGAGCTCTAACCAATCTAGACAATATTAGTAAACAAGTATCTGACGATGGGTTCAGTGGTATCCATTACTGTTACTCTATGAAAAATAGATCAAAGGTACCTAAGTTCAGTAGGCCTGCCACAAACTTTTCAGAAAAATGGTGGCTGTTCTGACAGACCAGTGACTGCCCATCTTTTAAACGCCAAATTTTTGAAATCAACATTTATTTGGAAACCTATCATTATCATGATCTTCATCCATACAACAAATATCCACAACCAAAACCATTTGCAGGTGTTGTTTCACCTCTTAAAAAAACCTGATTCACTACAACTTTCTAGCATCACTTACGAGGCAATATACATTGTCCCATTCACTGTCTCATTGATAGAAGAGGCCACCAACTGAAGACATACATAAATATGCAGATTTTTGGAATTATACTTCCATTTTGGTTCACCACTTTGGAAATTATATCCATCATATGAACTGAGAGATGTGTCACCAAAGGAGAACCCCTGCGACCATCCACATGTATTTTCGTTGCCGTATAAGGCCCAAGTGTTACAGGCAGTGGATCGTTGACCGCTAACCCACATTGTCACGTTTTCCGGATTTTCAGCAAGTGATAAAAGCTGGGCTGGAACAATACATAAATTGAAAATGAGAAAAAGGGGTTACTTACAAGTAGCATAAAGTCGTTCTTCCTCAGTCTCAAATCCTACAACATCTGATGAAAAACTATTGCAAGTCGTGGTCGCAGTCGCTAACAAAGATGTAGTGGAATTATAGAAAATCTATGAAGGAAAAAAGAGTTACATGTATGTATCTTAAACGAATCACTAACCTTCATACAAAATTCACCTGCGGCTCTTGTGAATTGCTGCCAGCCAGTTGGGCAGTATTTGACGATTGTCCATGTTTCATTGCTATACATTGTGGTATAGTTGTCACCTTCTATTGCTAGATACTGGGAAGCAGGGCAAGATTCCAAGTTTGTCTGAAATTAAGGGATCTAGATTATTACAGTAATGATCTTTAATTATTTCTGTGTACTTTTGGGTGGAGGCTATTCTCTCAAGAACCATGAGTTTTCTAATAAAATGCTTTGAAGTTTTTATCAAAATTGAGATGCTCTTTTGAATGAGACCGGTTCCATCTCAAACTGATGATTCGTTACGTGTTGAATGGAAGTTCGTTTCATACATCTGACACATCACAAGTGTATTCTCTACACTTATCGTTTTTCAGGGCTTTTTTCGAGATTGTTACCTATATACAGTTCAAATCTGATATTAATGTGATCATTTTGAGCAGAGTTATAGCTGAAATACTGGATATAGCTCTGTGAAGACACAAACTTTGAGGAATTACTATCTCGAACTTTTACAAATAAAAATACGGTTTACTTTACTATGCCGGGTCTGTCTAATACTCACCTTGATAGCAAAAAATGTTCCTGTCTCATTTGTTTCGTAAAATGAATCCAATCCTAAGCACATTGTGCACATGCTATCATCTCCAAATGCTATCTAAAATTACCCTTCACTTCAATATTTTTTTGTTTTAATTTACAATGTCTAACTTACCAACATTGAACTATTCACCAACTTTGTCAGACATTCATCTCTGGTTAATTCATATTCTTCACAATCAGTTTCATTCACCGGTGCTGCTTGTATCACAAACAATGTTGGAGTCACTTGTAAAACTCGGATGATAAAAATAAGAAATATAATTTGCATTATCGGAGGAATTTGAATCCGACGATTCAAAGAATTCTCTTCATAGCAACCATAAGGATATAAATTGTTGAACAAATGAACATCGCGAACAAAAATTTTCAAAAACTAGTAGACATAAATAATCGTGAAATATCTTTGAACGTTGAATTTTTTCGACCCACGAGAAAAGGAACTAACTTGTAATCCTTCGTTCCAACATTAAAAAAAAATGAATACACACTACATACATAAATATAGTTCAATCTCTGGTCAATTAATGACTATCATTGAAACAAGGTTAAAAAACCAAATGATGACAATTCGAGGCAGTATTTAACGTGCGCAAAATTTGCAATTGAAAACTAAAACATGGTTCACTACAAACTAACATATTTCAATTTCCGTGGTTTTGGCGAAGCAGCTCGTCAAATCTTCCATCTCGCTGGTGTTGAATTCGAAGATATTCGTATTACACATGGTGATCCATCTTGGGCAAAGTTGAAAGAAGGTAAGGGGTGGGGGTTTGGGAGATCGGCACCCTGTGCAAATCAACTTCTTCTACTGTTGTTGAGAGACGTCTTGTTTCCCAAGAGGAAAGTGTGCTCTATTGAGAATGGTCTTACAACGAACCAGTGTGTTTTCTTACTGTAGATAAGCAGAACTTCTGTTTTCGCAAATTTTTCCACGACGGAAGAGGGAGATAAATCTGTAATATATTGATAAAGTATTTTTGGCCGATTTTAATATCAGAATCGAATTATAAGGGTCGGCAGACTATCCCATAAACAAAAAATAGCGATCTACAAAAACCGGCAACCGTCGACTACTTCGAAAAAAGAAGTTAAAGCTTGTACAATACACAGTAACAATATGGGCATTTTAGTAATATCCAGAGCTTTTTGGCCCCCCAGGCGTCAATCTTTTCAGACTCCTAACCTTTTGTTTTCAGAAGTACCATTCGGACAAATACCAATCTTGAGCGTCGATGGATTCGAGATCCCCCAATCAGCCGCAATCATCAGATATCTTGCGCGCAAGTTTGGCTACGCTGGAAAAACACCAGAAGAAGAGGCATGGGTTGACGCAATTGTCGATCAATTCAAAGATTTTATCGCTGTTTTTCGAGCATACATTGCTGCTGGTTTTTTGAACAAACCAGTTGAAGAACTAGACCGGATCAGGAGAGATATTTCACAACCAGCATGTGATGAGTGGCTCAAAACTATTACCGGAGTTCTGGAGGAGTCTAAATCTGGTTATTTGGTTGGAGATAGCTTGACATTTGCTGACTTGGTAGTCGCTGACAATCTAGTAACTCTAAGGGTACATGGATTCATGAAAAATGAGGATTATCCTATCCTTGCCAAGCACCAAGCTAAAATTCACAACTTGCCAAAGTTAAAGGAATGGATCGCAATTCGACCACCAACATACAATCAACTTTGATTCACACTTCAATAACCTTAATTACTCTTTCCCTCTATTTTTGTTTTTTTTATTTCTGTAAACCAAAAATAAACTAGTTTCTATAAGACCATCAAATCAAAATTAAAATCAGGTCCACTTCAAAAAACAACAATTAACTGTTTGCAAAAGAAGGTATAAAAGAAGCGAAAAAGATGAGAAATGAGAAAAAGTAACTATGGTTCAGTATAAGTTGACATATTTCGAACTTCGAGGTTTTGTTGAACCTTGTCGACAAGTTTTCCATCTTGCTGGTGTGGATTTCGATGATGTTCGGTATGCGATAGATGATACAACTTGGCCGGAGAAGAAAAAAGGTCAGTAGGGTTCTAATCTCAGGCCAATTTTGAACTAGGCCTGATTCCAGGAAGCTCCCCTTTCTCTACGTTTTTTTCTAGATCTACCATTTGGCCAGCTCCCAGTCTTGCACACTGATGGCTTTGAGATCCCCCAATCATCGGCCATCCTCCGATATCTCTCCAAAAAATTCGGCTACGCTGGAAAAACTCCAGAAGAGGAGGCGTGGGTTGACGCAATCGTCGATCAATTCAAAGATTTCTTCGGTGTCTTCCGACAATATATCTACGCCGTTGTTCAAAAGAAACCAGTCGACGAATGTGAGAAAATTCGAAAAGATGTTTCACAGCCAGCGTGTGATGCGTGGTTCAAAATTATTGATAAACTCCTAGAGAAATCGAAATCCGGATATTTGGTTGGGGATAGTTTGACGTTTGCTGATTTGGTGGTGGCTGACAACCTGGTGACTTTAAAGGAGCATGGGTTCTTCAAAAAAGGGGATTATCCAAAAATCGCCGAGCACCAAGCGAAAATTCACACCTTGCCAAAGTTGAAGGAATGGATTGCAATTCGACCAACCACTCCATTTTAATTCATAATTTTCTAAAATAAAGGATCTGAAATAAAAAAAATTCATATTATTCTTTTGATCTCATTTGCACCTGGAAAAAATTAATCGGTGTCGTAATTTTATTGAAAAAATCGAATCTGGGAGCTTTTCTGAGAGACCGAAAGGTTGCTGACGCATTGTTTGTAGATCAAGGTGTTGTTGACGCACTTTTGGAAGACTAAAGCATCATTGACTCATTTTTGAGAGAGAGAGAGAGAGAGAGCTTTACTGACACATTTTTGACTGGCTAAGGACTAGGTGACTCACTTTTGAAATGGTACTTTTACTGACGCATTATTTGTAGGTCAAGGTTTTGCTTGGCTAAGGCCTTGTTGGCTCAATTTTGAGAGGGCATAGCTTTACTGACGCATTATTCGTAAGTTCACTGACGCGGTTCTTGTAGCATTTTCCGTTGCTGAGACCGTTTTTGGTGAATCATACGCTAATGCAATTTTTGTTGTTTGAGATTGGTCACACAGTTTTATGAACTCTAATTTTGACATTAAAAAAACATCAGAAACGTGTTTTGAATTAGAGCAATACTACCGTAATCTTCTATGTAGTTTGATATGTTTCTGATTCATTTGCACCTGCAATTCTAAATGTTCAGTATATAAATCAGCTGTAAATATGCACTAATGTTTTCATTTCTTGAATGGAACATTTTTTTATCACGTTGGACTATTTTATTACTATTACCCTATAAATCTTTGCTATTTTGTTTAGTGAAGTTTGAAAAGATTTGAATAAATTTATTACTAAAAAAATCACAGAAAGAAAAACAATTTTGAGCAGAGAGAAAGTAAAGTAGTGAAAATGAAAAACAAGATAATAAAAAAATGGATAATATATGTACAGACAAAGAGATACATAAATAATATAAATATGTTCGGATGCACATTTAATATCCAGGCCCGCCATATGAAGAATACGCCCCACCGCCACCAACTTGAGATGGTGCGTATCCGCCACCAACACCAACGTTGTTACCATATTCCATCGCTTCGCGCTCCTCTTTTCGTTCTCGATTTTTCGATCGTTGATAGCAGCAGATCATGAGACATGTGCCGACGACGAAGACGAGGAGGACGAAGGCGAGCAGCACATAGACACCGGCCATCCAATGTTGATCTTTTGGACAACATCCATGCTCACAGCATTCTTGATCTCTTTCGCATCTGGAAACATAATTATTGTAAAACTGACGTGTTTTTGGTAAGTTGAGGGAATACTGACACACTTTCGATAGACAAAAACTTTTTTGATGAATTTTTTAGTATAAAAAAGTGTCACTGACGTGTTTTTGGTAGGTTGAGGGGTTGCTGGCGCACTTTCAGTAGACTAAAGCTTTGCTGATGATTTGTTTCGTATAGAAAGGTTGCCTTGATGTGATTCTTGCAGGTTGAGGGGTTGCTGACGCATTTTCAGTAGGTTTATACTTTGCTGACGCGTTTTCAGTTGGCTAAAACTTCGCTGACTCATTTTCAGCAGGCTAAAACTTTGCTGACGCGTTTTCAGTGGACTAAAACTTTGCTGACGCGTTTTCAGTGGGCTAAAACTTCGCTGATGCGTTTTCAGTAGGAAACAACTTTGGTGCTTTCGGTACTTTTTTTTTCAATAAACTATTCAGCTGCTGACGCATTTTTAGTAGGCTTAGGCTTCACTGACGCGTTTTGGATAGGTCTTCCCTTCACTGTCGCCTTTTTGAATAGGTTGAGAATGCTAGCGTATTTTTGGTAGGTTAAATTATTGTTAACTCATTTTTTTGAATAAAATTAAACATTGCTGACACTTTTCCAGTAGCCTAAATGTTCTACTGGCGCAATTTTGGTACTTTAAATTATTTTTTCATTATACTATTCAGCTGCTGACGCATTTTTAGTAAGTTTAGGCGTTTCTGACGTCTTTTTTTTTGTAGGCAAAAATTTTGCTGACGCGTTCTCGCTTCACTGACGCATTCCTAGTATATTTTTGCTTTATTGACGCATTTTTGTAAGTTATGCTAGTGATTTTTAAGTCCCCTATATTTCTCAAGAAAACTTACACTAAAGTGACTGTATTGTTGTTCGTCCGCTTCGCTTCGTAGATGCATCTGACAAAGGATGAGAAGCCTCCTGAAATTTTTTTTTATGATTTATTGATTTGCACCTGGTACTTCTGATTCGAAGTATATAAATTTAGCTATTTTCTGTCAAACAAAATTTCATTTTTCATACTTATGGACAAGTTTTTGAATGGTACATTTCCCTATTTCGCCTCAGTTGAAGAGGCTCTTGTTATCTGCGCATTTGCTCTCATAACATTAGAACTAATTATAGTTATACTATGTTATATACTTGCATTGTACCTGAAACGTTCACTTGAAATCAATAATCATCTAAACTATCTATTAATTACCGGCCTATTTCTATACTTTTCCTGGTTTCTGGCAATGTCATTCATCACTTTTGAGGATACTGCTTCAAACTCAATAGCAAGTCTTCTAATATTCTCAACATTAAGTGTTATCAATTCTCGTTATTTTTCGATTATCTCATATTTCATGTCATTCTTCGTTTTACTAACTTCTATTAATTTGCTCAAACCACTTCCAAAACCAATAATTTTTATGGGATTTTCGGTGATTGTTTCTAAACTATACTACTCTGTATCTTTTATCATCTCCCTATTTTTTCTCCTCGATTTTTATAAATATAGTGAGTTTTTTTTTGGTGCGTCAAAAGCATCGAAAACTACTTTTTTCAGATTTCACGATGTCTAAATTCAGTGAAAATGGTGTTTCATATTCATTCAACTTCATGGACTTCGCAATTGTGTTAATCTCATTTGGTCTATCGATTTTTGCAGTATCTCAAAAGGATAATAAATCATCAGATGTGAATCAAAAATTTTCGATGATTCATAATTTATTGATTTTAATTGTCAAACTACTCATTCACCTGATTGATATTCAGATATTTGTTACAATTCAAAACACTGAACCGCCTGATGATGATGCAAAATTCGATATACTTCGAATATTTGATGGAGTTCTCATTAGTACTATGTACATTTTTGCGGTCTTGTTTTGTAAAAATTGAATTTGATGGTAAATAAAAAAGTTAGCGTACATGTTATTCGATAAAATTTTGGAGTTTATTGTTTTTTTACTGAAACTCTCAAGAAAGTTTGTGAGAGTATTCTTCTTATCTGAATATTTCTAAAAATAGAGGAGTTATCACAAAATTATCTACAAATTATTTTTTTTTTCTTCGAAATAAACTTAATTTTTTCCCGTTTTTTTTTTTGAATTTTAATGGTGATCAAAAATATGGTTTTTAATTTCACCCCTGGTCAAAAAAAAGAGCCTAGTCAGAGGTAAAAAGAGCCTAGTCAGAGGTAAAAAGAGCCTAGCCAGAGGTAAAAAGAGCCTAGTCAGAGGTAAAAAGAGCCTAGTCAGAGGTAAAAAGAGCATAGCCAGAGGTAAAAAGAGCCTAGTCAGAGGTAAAAAGAGCCTAGCCAGAGGTAAAAAGAGCCTAGTCAGAGGTAAAATGAGCCTAGCCAGAGTGCCGGGCCAGACTTGGTATTCCGGTTTGTTTTTAAAACTTCACTCCTGATCAAAAACCTGTTTTTATAAATATAAAATTATTCCGAAATCAACTTTTTTTGTTTTAAATTGTGATTCGAAGAATTCATATGAAACACTCAATGTGGGAATATTTTTCAAACTTTTTAAACTGTCTGTTTGAAACAGTAATCTCCCTAACATAGCTAACCTTCCAATTCCATCCGAATAAACTTTCCAATCGTTCCATGCTGAAACACCTCATCAGGTCCCGTTCCAGCCACAATTCCCATTTGTTGCAACTGCGCGACCGTATTACTAGCAATATTATTCGACGACATTTCGGGTCCTAAAGCGGCGTTTTGCCTGAAAACAACACATTTGAAAATGGGGAATCATATGTACAAAGAAGAAAAAAAAAGTACAAACGCGAAAAGTGTGGGATTTGAATTGGATGGCAAACCATCCCACCGGTTGCCACGTGTTCCAAATTGTACCGTAATTTTGGATTATTTTGTCTTTGCAAGGGATAACTACTGTAAACAATGGTTGATTTGGGAGGGGGTACTTTTTGACATGTTGATTTTTGTGCAAATACTGATGTGTGCTCACGCCTTTTTGAGCACTAATAGGGGGAGCCTAGAAAAAGCCTAAAAACTTGGCAACATCACATACAAAAAAATCGATAGTTAGTTGAAATGTCTGTGTGTGCGCAAGCTTCATGTGTGCTCGCGGACGCCGCGCGCACGCTGGCGAAGAGCTCAAGTGCTGCTCCAAACAATGGAATATGAAGAGAGAAAGGTAGGGGGAACGGTCGACTTCGGCATAGACAAATTGGAGCAAAGGCATGAATCTAATCTTTTTATTACACAATGTGCAATTTGGGAATTTTTTGTTGTTATTGTTGGCGTTGAATTAGGTGGTAAGGGTAGAAAAATGGGCCTTTCTCATATATTTAGAAATGTTCCAGAACATTCAAAAGCTTATGGAGCATTCAAAAAATCGTCGAAAAACCTATGAACTCGGCAAACTCTTTTATAACTTTCTGAATAACCAATATTTTTTGAATATGATACTATTAAAACAAGCTACAAAAAATGCGCCTTTCATTTTCTGTTGCACCAAAAATGCGTCAGTGAAACTACAAGTCACGAAAAACTGCGTCAGTGAACATAAGAGCTATGTATGCCAAAAAACAACGAGCCAAACATAGGAAATGAGTCATATATCCATTCTTCTCGAGGTACTGTCATCGAATAATTCAAGGCTACAAAAAATACGCCTCTGAATCATCTTTTAGTGCACCAAAATGCGCCAGTGAACATAAAAACTATTCATGCCAAAAATAACGAGTCAATAACAGGAAATGAGTCAGATATCCATTTTTCTCATAAAATAAGTCTAGGCTACAAAAAATGCGCCTTTCAATCATCTTCTGTTGCACCAAAAATGCGTCAGTGAAACTTTGAGTGACAAAAACTGCGTCAGTGAACATAAAAACTATTCATGCCAAAAATAACGAGTCAATCACAGAAAATGAGTCAGATATCCATTTTTCTCATAAAATAAGTCTAGGCTACAAAAAATGCGCCTTTCATTCAACTTCTGTTGCAGTAAAAATGCGTCAGTGAAACTTCAAAACACTGTAAATGTGCCAGATACTATTTATGACTGAACATTATTGACAACGTTAAAAATAACTATGAGCACACCTTCAAAACCACAGAAAATTAGTCAGATACGCAGGCTGTTTGAAGTACGGTAGCTTTTCTCAGTTTTCAGCTCGAAATATATTAAAAAAGTGTCTAAAACATCCTTTCTGAAACCTGTAGAAATCGATTTTGGTATTGAAAATTAGTGGAAATCAGAAAATACACTAGTTTCGTAAATCTAGGTTACAAGAATTGCGTCATCAAAAAACTATAACTCGGAGAAATGCGTCATCAGGCTTTCATTAATAAAGGGTACCGAAAATGCGAAGAAATTCCAGAAAAATCAATAAAAATTCCAAGAAAATATTCTGCTAACTATGCGCATAGTTAACACACACACACACACACCCTCCGCTCTATACAAAAATTGTGTGTAATGATTCATTCGCATGTTTGCTCTCGAACAAAATGCTCTCGTTTCTCCCCCGAAACCAGTTGTAGCTCAAAAAGTGTCACAAATTGAGGGGAGCACATCAAGTTTTTCAGTAGAGCAACTAAAAATCAACATGTCAAGAAGAGAGGAACTTACCTGCGATGTGTGAAGTTTTGTTTTTTTTTTTTGAATAGCAGTAGATGATTCTGAAAAAAAGTGAACTCAATTGAGATAAACCCGAAAGTGATAAGAGATAAACCCGAAAGTGATACCCTCATAAATGACGATAAATACTTGAGAGTTGGTATCATTTAAATCGTGACAAAAAGAGAAAATCAATAATTCTCCAAGGGGAAATATGTATGTCCATGTCAAATTGATGGAAATGTTTGGACAGTGCCTTTGAGTGACCGGAAATATAAATAAGAAGAAGAAGAAGAAGAGGACGGAGAAATGGGATTAGTGGGGATAAATAAAAAAGAAAACAGGTACTTTTTAGGTGCGCAGATTTTTCTGGTGAAGGAGCTGAACTTGATAACCTCAAACTTGTAAGCTGGAGGGTTCTTGAATTAGACATATATGCTCTTAGGTTATTGTAGTTTCATTTTCAGTATAAGCCAAAATTTAATCGGTAACACGCGCTCTATTGAGAACGTCTAACTACTTCGATTCCAACGGAAATGTTGGCAAAAAAAAAATCAACTAACCTCTTTTTGAAAAATTATGGTTTTCGAAATTTTTATGCTGAAAATCAGTATTAAAGTAACCTAATGGCAGCGATTGCATTCCGAATAAAAGAAACATTTTATGAACATAAGAATACGAATGTAACTTTATATTAACATTCCTAGGATTTTTGTAGTAAGAAAATGAATTTTTTCAAAATCAGTTAAAAAAACGATTCAATTTTAGAAATTGAATCGTGGCTAATATGAAAACCTCAAAGTACAGTACTTTTTGAAAGTTCAAATCAGAAAGTCTCACAAAAACCATGTTAGATTTTAAAATTTTTTGAAGTCAGAAAATTATGAAGCTACAGTACTCCTGTAACACTCTTTTTCAGCGATGGTTTTTATAATTCGAGAAAATGAATTTTAGTGGCCAATTAATAAAGTTCAATTAAAGAAAATCATTCTCCTACATGGGGTGATCATCCGAAAAATAGCCCCTGGTCGTTTATTTTTAGTTGGGTCTAATTGAGGTCATTCAGATTTGAACAGGGTTTCAGGATTATTAATAAAACATGTCACCTAAACTGGATCATTCGGAAACGAACCAGACGACCCAAAAAGTAACCTGAAACTGACCTGAAGCTATTTTTTATTTGAGATTAGGTTTGCATCTCTGAAAATCATTGACTAGATCGTTTGAGAAATATCGATTTTTTCGATTTTTGGGTCCAATTTGGGTTCGTCTGATCAGATTCTTGGCCGGTCTGTTTTAAAAAAATTCCTTCCTACTCAGTTTTTTTATTGGACCGGCTTTGTTTCAGGATGTTAGCAGGTTGCAGAACTATAGTTCGGACAAAAGTCAAATGATTTTAACAAGAAAACAAAATTACCTGCGAACACTACTTCACAAAGGGCTAACAACTAACCAGGAAACAGAAAACAAAACAAAATGACTTATTGCTGGTAAGTATGTTCGCCCAAACCAACAACCACAAAAAATAACAAAATAATCCGAATAAGTATGTCACGGTTTGACACTCTTAACAACTTTGACCGACCACACACACAAAATCAAATGAAACGGAAATGAGCAAAAGGACAACAAAAACGTGTTGACTTTTTGGATTGGTACACGAAAATGACCGATTGATACAAATGATGATGATGATGATGATGATGCATAAAAAATGGACATGGATCAAAATATGCGCGAATAAATAGACTATTTGTGTATGTTTGCAGAGGGTGCATAAATAAATAGCAATCATATGTTGTTATTGATCGGGGAATTTATTTGGGATTTAGAAAAAAAAATTTATATTTATTTATAAAAAATATATGTAATATTAAAATTGAGTTTGGGGTCGAGTCGCTATCCAGTCCCTCAATTTTGGCAAGTTGTGAATTTTTTCGCGATGCTCGGCGATTTTCAGATGCTCGCTTTTGTCGAAGAACTTGTTGCGTTCTAGAATCACTGTGTAGTCAGCAACTACCAAGTCTGCGAATGTCAGACTATCACCAACTAGATATCCGGATTTTGACTTTTCTAGGAGGCTAGTAACAACTTTGAACCACCCATCACATGCTGGTTGTGAAATCTCTTTCCTAATTCTCTCCTGTTCTTCAATTGATTTGTTCGAGAGAACGGCAGAGATGTATTGTCGAAAGACACCGATAAAATCTTTGAACTGATCAACAATTGCATCAACCCATGTCTCTTCTTCTGGTGTTTTCCCAGCGTAGCCAAACTTGCGTCCAAGGTATCGGAGGATCGCAGTGGATTGTGGGATCTTGAATCCATCGATGCTCAAAACTGGGAGTTGGCCGAATGGTACTTCTGAAGAAAATATAGAATTTAGGAGATCTGGCTTGAGTAAGTCCTAAACCATTTTTAAATGTTGTTACAGAACGTGGTCAGAAGTATGGTATTTCCTGATTTTTTAAAAATGATTTCTTAATTTAAAAAATGCATAAATAAATAAAATCATGAGTCTGGACGTGTCCATCATAAAATTTTGAAATTTCGGTTTGAAAAAAAATTCTGAGGGCCAGTTATTTTTTACAGAAACAAATTAAACATATCAGAAGGCTCAATCTGACAACTGTCGGCTACAACCAAGGTTCAAATTCTCAACTGTGCTCTACTGATAATGGATATCGCAGAGAGTATCTTCCTTGTTATCTATGTATGTACATATATTGATATGTGAAAGTTGATATGTGAAGTTAGGTTTATGCTACTGTCAGGTCGATTTTTTTGACTGTCGGAAGCAGAAGTTTTAAAAATTACTTTCCTAAGATCAAAAGAATTCAGAGGTCTAAAAAATACATAAATTTTACAACTTGTTAAAAGTTGAGTAAGACGAACAATGAGAAAATGTTCATCGATATTTTTTCGATCTTCTGAAAATTTATTGTCAAATTTGTAGATGGCCACAAGATCTATCTTCGAATTGTCACAGAAAATTTTAAACTATGAAAAAGTGAAAAATTCTTTACTGGATGGTGGCTACTAAAATATAAACATCACAAATCTCCCTCAAACCCACCATTCTTCAATTCTGGCCAAGTTGGATCACCAATTGGTAGCCGAACATCTTCAAAATCCACACCCGCTAAATGTAAAATTTGTCGAGAAGGTTCTGCAAAACCTCTAGCAGCAAAGTATGTTAGTTTATAGTGAACCATACTTTTTCTGCAAATCACTCTACTACGTATAGTGTCTACATGTAGACATTCAGTTATATATACCCTTTTTGAGATAATTGCCGGTCTCTAGAGTGGACTTGCATTTAATTTGATGATGATATTACAAGAACCTGTTTTGTTTTTTCACAGAAAATCAAAAAACCAAAATCAAAAATGTTTATTTTCTAAAACTCTCTAAAATTTCGGTCAAGTCAGGAGTATCCTCTTCGTCCTTCTCAGTGTCGGATACCTCAAGATTGATGCGTTGAAGATGACAGTGACATTCCTGAATAAAATATGATTTTGGAAAAGTATGTGTATAGATAGAAACAACCTCTTCCAAAGCCTTCATCCTGTTCATCATTCTCTCCAGTTTTTTGCAATCCTCACGACTGACACCATTCTCATCGATTGGGGCCTGGAATAATTGAGCTTAAGTTGTACAGAAAATGGAATTTTCACTGAAAAGCTTAGGTTCGAGAAAAATTGTCGAAAAATTGTTCGAAAATGTTTGTTCAATTTATCAACCAAGTAGGTCATTCAAGAAAACGTAGATCAAATTTACAACAATGAAAATTCTTTCATCTCGACGTGCTATTTCATCGGTTCAAACTATATTTTTTTTGTTGGATTACCAAACATTACATTTGGGAGTTTTATAATACAGATGTCGCTCTTTCTTCTCTACTGAATTAAAATTTGAATGTTACCAAGGCAATAATCAGTTAATCTCAAAAGAAAGAACAGCCATGGTCTAGTAAACCCCTAAGGGAGTTTTTAAAGAAATATCTAGTATTTGAGAAAGAAAAAAAGCTACACGAGATTAGTTATACCTTAACTTCAGTGCTGAAAAAAATCACCAAAAGTCTTAGGTGAAAAGATCACGATTTTTCCAATTCTTTGGAAAGACATGACGTGATTTTTTTTCGTATACAGCTCGAAAAATATTTTGAGAAAAAGAAACCGCAAAAAAAAAAACACAAACTCGCGTGCTAACTGGAAATATGAAAAAACTCGCTGAATTCTGGGGATATGAGGCTTGAATCTATGGCATGACACGGTTTTCATAGTTGATGATGTATTTAGGTCTAGTCCTTAAGGGGTGATACCTGTCTCATTTGTGGTAACGTCTTGAAAGAACATGGAAATATGTAACAAGAAGTTAGACATTTTTAACTTCTTCATGTTAGATTTACTCGTCATAACTCGGCTCGAACTATAGACAATGTGTAATGAAAGCTGGAACTCGTTGCCGACCACTTTGATATCGATTGTGCGAAATATGGAGCCGAGCTGATCATTTTGACTCATAATGACAATTCATTGAATTCATCTGATCAGCATTATCAAAACTGATTAGTAAAAGTTTGATTGTTACAGAAAAAATAAACTTGCTCATAATGTTTTAAAAATTAAACACGAAATATTGGGAAATATTCGCACAGTTTCACTCCAACGTTGTATTTCAATGTTACACCCTCAAACCGACTCACCAAAATCCTACAACACTTTGTATGAAGAATCCGAAAAGTATTGCGCAGGCAATTAACATAATCAGTAATCCCACCAGGTGGCAACACTGCTGGCTCTGCAGCTCTCTCCATAAACCTGTTAGTGATAGCACATAACATAATACCCAGCAACTCCTTCACATGAGGAGCAAAGTTTTCAATGCTCTGAAAAAGAAAACCGGTTTCAAACTAAAAATTTAGGACAAAGCTCACCTGGGTATTCGTGTCGATTATCATGACTAGAATGGGAACATGTAACTATGGAAATAGTAGGAGTGAAGTGGGGGTTGGATTATTATCAGTTGCATGACAATTGCCATTAGGAAAAGGAGTTGGTTAGAAAATATACCAAAAAATTAATAAGACACGCAATATTGAGCAGGTTTGAAGCTTATACATTAATCTGGAAGAAACCTGGTTATCTGAAAAAGAACCCCTGATTTTTCAACATTCCCAACTTTTCCTTCTTCTTTCTTCCAAGAAAGTTCTTCGTTTTTCTTCTCCCCGAAGAGGTGTAACTTTTTCATCCAACAAAAGGCCGTCAAACATGTTTCTGTGTTGTTGTTGGACGTCACATTATAAATATATGACAATGAATTGAAAATCACCTTCGTGTAAATAAATACAAAGTAAATAGCCGGGTGTTTTTTTTTGCTTCCGATTCATTGTGCTTCGATATTGAGTGTTGATGTTGTTGTTGTTTTTTGTAGATTTCACGATTTTGCACTTTTCAAGATAATTTTTGAGGTTGAACTTGAAATAGACACTGACCCATTTTAGGTACCCCAGGTGTCTTTTTATTTGATAATTTTCATCTCGTTCCATGATAATTCACTGACGTGTTTGAAGTTTGTTTCGATTTTGAGTGTTGAGGTTGTTATGGGTGTTTTTTCTAGGTTTCACGATTTCTGATTTTGCACTAGGCACTGGCGTATTTTTCGATTAAATTTGTTGACGCATTTTACGCGAGCTCACTTATTTCTCACAGTTTTCTCCCAAGGTCAAGCATTCACTGACATGTTTGAGGTTTGTAGATTTTACTTTGTTGACGCACTTTTCGTAATTTCAATGAACATACAAATTTCATACGCCATTTTTCCGAGGTCAACTCTTCACTGACGCGTTTTTGGTAATTTGGAAAAAATAATGAACTGTAGAGCCTTACTGACACATTTCTGGTACCCATTTGAAGGATTTAACTGAGGTGTTTTTTTTTAAAGAATTTTGTTGGCGCATTTACTGACACATTTCGAGTACGTCTGATTCACTGACGCATATTCGGTAATCTTGAAAATGAATAACATTCAAAGCTTCATTGACGTATTTATTGTATTAAATTGAAATATAGCTGACGTGTTTTTTATAGAAGATTGTTGGCGCTATTCTTTTTCTACGACCGAGATTCATAAATTAATAATCCTGAAAACTAAGCATTTTGCTGACACCTTTTAGTAGGTCAAATATTTTACTGACGCATTTCTGGTGTTCAAACATAACATACCTAAATTTGAACCTAGCTGACGCATTTCTGGTAGCCTCATACATTGTGTATTATTTCCCCCCAAAAACAATTCATTTCAAAACTTCACAAACTTCGAAACGAAAACAAGCACAAATCCGTTAAAAATTTCATCGTGATATCAAATGACATTTCGTGTACACACACACACACACACACAACAAAATCTTTTTAATATATACATATCCAAAAACAAACATCTCGCCTTCTCACCTCATTCCTTTTTTCTTTTTTCATCAGGCCTGTCACAACAATGCTCAACATCAAACGACTACTCTCCTCAACTCTAGATGGTAAGTTTTTGTACCTATGTATTTGTAACATGGAAGTCAGTATGATATTTGTAGGAACCGCTCATCTTTGTGTCTACGATGCGAATCACAATGGCAATGAGTTCACTGTAACAATATCATGTCCAGTGGCAGCGGGGTGTTGTGATAAAGGATGTTGTAAACTTCCAGCCAGTTTTGTGAAGGGTTCCAACTCGACATCAATTGATGATCCGCTGATAGCGAATTCGGCCAATCGGGTGAATGAGACTATTCTTCTGATAACCTTGACATTGGTGGTATTTTGTTTTGGGTGCGCGTCGATTTTCTACATTTTCAGAAAGGTTAGTTGATTTAATTATGTGGGAAAATGTGAATGATTTAAAAAAATGTTTTTATTCAGCTACTTTTAAGTATCCGTTAGGCAATAGGTAACACCTTTTTAGTGAAAATGAGATAGGTGATACGTGCTCTATTGACAATCCGTATTTCCATGAACATTTTTAACCTACTCTCTTATGTTAAGGGTTTTTTTCTGGTTCTCAGATTCACTATGATGCTCTTGAAATCTCTGAAAAAAATTATGAGTCGATGTACCATATCTCAATCTTCAATTTTTCAGATCCAACGAATTCGTCGAAAAGACAGCGAGCCAGATTTTGTCTATCATGCTTATCGACCACCACAACAAAAGGTGAACTTGCCATGCTATGAAATCCATTGAATTTTCCTATTTTTTTCAGATTCTTGTATCTCCCACAAATATCTATGGCTCACCATGTTAAGTTTTCTCGTAAAAGTCGATAAACTTGAAATATATTTTTTCATTTCTCAAAAATCTTCGATTTGACTGAATCTATTTAGAATATCTACAAACTACAAAAGAGTACACGAGTTCAGCAAAAATTTATTTTTGATTTGGAATAAAATAACAGTAACGATATATAGAGATGCTTAAAAGGCGTTTTGGGTTATTTTGTACACACACAGTTGTTTTTTTTTCTTCATTGGATGTTTATTGAAGGAATCGAGCATTTGATGCACTTCGAATAATAGCGGACGAGGCGGATTGAGCAAGTGGAAGACCGTCGAGTGGCACAACGGAGGCAGATGCGCGGATCTTGTTGCGCATTTTGGAGAGAGCGTTTTCAGCGATGTCGGCGCGTTCTTCAGCGTCGTCATAGGCGGCTTGGAGTTGTTTGTACTTGCCGAGATTTGTGGCAGCTACTTCTTCCTGGAAAAACAAAATGTATGATCTATTTTATGATACCTGATGATCTAGACTATGCTATATATTATCTATACTATGATCCAAAATCGGTCAAAAACTCCATTTAAATCGAAACAATATACAATTATCCATAGAGCACGTGTTACCGATTGAATTTTGACTAATAGTACCATATTATGATCCATACTATGATAAAATGCCTTATTATGCTCCCTATCATGATCCATACTATGACCTAGTATCCTATTATAATACAGTACCTAACTATGGTCCATACTATGATAAAGTACCGTATCATGATCCAAACTGTGATACAGTACAACTCTATGATCTATGTTCCAGAGTATGATCTATACCATGCTCTATAATATGATCCATACTATGAACCACATTATGATCCATAGTATGACTCAGATTATGATTCATACTACCATCCATACTATGATTCACACTCTAATACTATGACCTATATAATATACTATTTTTTTTGAACTCACCGCTTCTTCAACTTGTCTCTTGAAAGTCTTCAACTTTGTCTGAAGCTTATCAATCAACTCAGTTAATCGTTCTTGATTCTTCTTATCTTCCTCCAATTGGAATTCGACCTCTTTGATTCTTCTCTCAGCCTTTCTCCAGTTTTTCTCCGTATCTTGATGGCGTCTTTGCTCTCCATCCAACTCATTTTCAATCGCTCTGATTCTCGACTCTAATTGAGCAATGATTTTCTTTCCACCCTTCAAGGCAGCCGCTTCAGCGTCATCGAGACGAATTTGCATCTCCTTGATCTGCACCTCAAGTCCCTTGCGAATTCTTTCAATATGCATCGAGTGTTCTTGCTCTTGTCGGAGCTCTTCAGCAAGTCTAGCAGCATCGGCAGCGGCCTTCTTACCATTCTCATCAGCGACCTTCAATTCAGTCAAAGCCTCATCCAAATCAGCATGCATGGCTTGCAATTCTCCCTCGAGTTTTCTCTTGATTCCAGTGACAGTACTCAAATGATTCTGGAGATCATTACATTGCTCACGAAGCTCAATACAATCAGCTTCAGCGTTTCTACGAGCTCTTTCAGCCGCTTCCGCTTGTTGCACCAATTCATTCTTCTCACTTTGAAGAATAGCGTTACGTTTCTCCGAGTTCAAGAATTGCTCACGAATTTCATCCTTTTGCCGTTGCTCATCTTCAATCTGCACCTGCAATTCTCTCACAGTATCCATATACTTCTTGATAGTTCTCTGAGCATCAGCATTGGCACGGTTAGCATGATCCAAGGCGATCTCCAAATCATTAATATCCGACTCCAACTTCTTCTTAATTCTCAAGGCCTCCTCCTTGTGCTTAGTTTCAGCCTCCAAAGTCGCTTGCATACTTTCCAATGCTCTTTGATGATTCTTGCGAGTATTCTCGAACTCCTCCTCTTTTTCTTGAATTCTCTTCTCGATTTCAGAGCGGATTTGGGAGACTTCAATTTGCGCGCGAAGAACCTTGGCTTCTTCCGCTTCTAGAGCAGCTTCAGCCTCGTCGAGACCCTTTTGAAGTTCCTCTTTCTCGACTTCCAATCGGCGGATGATTTTCTGGAGTTCAGCCACAGAGCGGCCTCCCTCGCCGAGTTGATCGGTCAAATCACGAACTTCTTGCGATAATTGATGATTCTCTCTTCTTGTGCTTTCCAAATACTCGACCAATTCATCTTGCGCAGTCTTGCTCTTGAACAAGTCAGTCGACAATTGTCTATTGTCACGTTGAGCAGCGTCGAGCTCAGCAGCCAAGTCATCACTTTTCTTCTTCCACTCCTCCACAATCTTGTCGAAGGCGCGTTGTTTCTTCTCCAAAGCGCTGGCGTAAGCAGACGCCTTCTCAACGTCGATTTGAGCATCATCCAAGTCTTGCATCAACTTATGACGAGTCTTTTCAAGTGAGGCAATCTTGCCGAAAGCAGCCTCGTTAGCATCGGACAATTCTTGAACTTTGGCTTGGAGCTTCTTCCTGAAAAAAATCAATAAGTTCCACATTTCTACAGTGTTAAAATCTGCAGGTTCGCGCCTACAGTAATATCATGATTACATATGTTTCAAATGAAAATGAGAACCCTTGATTGTATGTCATAGTTTTTGAACTGGATATTGACGATTTTCTGTTCAGGGTCAGCTAGAAAATAAAATGGCCAGAGAGCACGGAGAGCTCAGACATCGCAGAGAACCTGAAGAACCCAAAAACCCCAGACGCCCCAGATACCCCCAGATACCCCAGATACGCCCAGATACCCTCAGATACCCTAGATATCCCGGATACCCCCGAATACCCTAGATAACCCAGATACCCCCAGGTACCACCCAGATACCCCAGCTACCCTAGTTACCCCAGATACCCTAGATACACCAGATACCTTAGTTACCCCAGATACCCCCAGACACCCCCAGGTACCCCAGATACACCCGAAGTTCCTAGATAACCCAGATACACCCGAAGTTCCTAGATACCCGAGATACAACAGAAATTATCAGATACCTCTTCAGATATCCTAGATACCCCTGATATCCCAGATATCCTAGATATCCCAGGTACCCCCAGATACCCCAGTTATCCTAGATACCCCAGATACCTCCCCAGATACCTCCTGATACCCCTCTCGACTTACTTGGCTTCTTCAATTTCTTCGAGTTTCGACAGTCCTTCGGAATCGAACTTGGCCTTCCATTGTTGGATCTCGGCATTCAACTTGCTGATCTGTCTGATAAGCTCAGCCTTGGCCTCATTCTCCTCATCCAAACTCTCACGAAGAATATCGTTCTCATGCTCGAGATTCTTCGACTGAGCCGCCAATACTTGTCGCTCACGGCTCTCCTCATCCAAACCTCTCTTGGTCTCCTCCAATTGGCTGACAAGAGTGGATTTCAAGCGATGAAGTGAGTTGAGTTGATTCTCCATGTCTTCGAGTTGTCTGCCCATATCGCTATTCTCATTGGTGAGACGGTTTTTGAGAGATGCGAAGTCTTGAAGTTGACGAGATTGCTCATCAGCTTTACCTTGCAATTCGGAGTATTGAACTTCGAGGGTCTTCAAAGCCTTCTCAAGGTCTTGCTTGGATCTAACTTCCGAATCAATTCCCGCTTGAGACTCTTCCAAGTCTCTTTGCAATTTGGCTCTCTCCGAATCTCCCTTAGCTTTCAACTTCTGCAAAGTCTCCAATTGATCAGTCAATTCAGCAACAGCGTCTCCATTTCTCTTTCTCAACGCAGCGATCGCAGTCTCATGATTCAACGCATTCTCCTCAACATCTCTGCGGAGCTTAGCAATCTCAGCCTCTCTCTTACGATTGGCCTCTTGTTGCGCAACAGTATATCCACCTTGTTGCTCCAATTTCTCGCTGATATCTTCGAGTTCACGTTGAAGCTCTGATCTGTTACGATCAGCCTTTTGACGACTATTTCTCTCGCTTTCGAGTTCATCTTGAAGCTCTTGAATGCGACCTTGAAGTTCCTTGATTTGTCTTTGAAGCTTGGCAATAAGCGATTGTTCATCAGCCAACTTCGATGACAATTGATGAAGGTCTTCTTCCTTTTTCTTCAAAGTAGCTTCAACATCTTGCTTCTGCTTGAGAATCTCGTCAATGTTCTCTTGAGCAACCTTGACGTCTCCCTCCAACTTTCTCTTGGATCTGAAAAATTAAATAATGAAGGATTCATCAAGTAATAGGCTGATCAATGGGGATTCTACCAGATAAAATTGACTAAGATCATTTGAACATCCTTTTGATTGGGTTTACAATTAGGTACAGGCTTCCAGACTGAACTGTTTGAGGTTTATGAATGATTTTTAAGACTGCATAATTTTAATTCAGGCCTATGATTAGGATATAGATTGGGCTTATGATCAGAGGAAGACTTTCAGACTAAAAGCTCACGTTCAGACTTAGGATATCTATTAGATCTGGAGGTAAGTGCAGGCTCCCATGCTGCATGATTTGAGAATTACTGCACTGTCCAAAACATGGAAAGGGGCAAAAAGTTTACCCAACCTGATGTCTGTCTGATCCAGGATGATTTTTGAATATCCTATCCCCATAGCTCTAGAACTCACTTCTCAACATCTTGTCTGGATCTCTTCTCTCGATCAATCGTCTCCTCCAAGTCATCCATTTGTTGTTCGAGTTTTCCTCGGATCTTCTCCAAATGGTTGACCTTGTCCTCTTCTTGTTGAAGATCTTCGTTCAATTTGCGATTCACCTCTTCTTGATGCTTCTTCTCTTTGTTCAATCTGGCTACGGATTCATCTTGGTTAGCCATCTCGTCTTGAAGCGATCTGATGTTATGATCTCTGGATTGCTTTTCAGCCTCAGCTTTTCTCAAGGACAATTCGAGGTCTTGAACTTGTTTTTTGGATTCAGACAATTCATTGTCAGTCTTCTTCTTCTGACGAGCCAAATCTTCATGTCTCTCTTGCATATCTTCCAACTTTCCTTCGATATCAGTGAGCTTCGACTCCAACGTCGCCTTCAATTGATTCAAACGATCATTCTGCTCCTGAGCCTCAGCCAAGTTAGCCTTCTCTTTCTCCAAATTCAAGAAAAGCTCATTCTTCTGCTCGATCAAATCAGCAACTTGAGTTTCAAGTTGTGCGCGAGCAATTTCTCCACGTTGAACAGCCTCCTCAAGAGCTTGAATCTTCTCAGCAAGCTCGCCAACAGCTTCTTGTTCTTTTCCTTGATTGATGAGTGGCTTGACTTTGCCATACAATTTGAACCAATCCCAGGTTCTGAGCGAGCACCAAGAACGAACATTTCTTTGAACAACAAGGAGTCCTGGAAAATTCAAAATACTTGAAAAAATCAAGAGCTATGGTCTCTAGGTACAGTCTCTAGGTATCTCTAGGTACAAAAATCTCACCAGATTGTTGTTGTTGCCTTCGTCGAAGTTCGGCCTTGGCCAAGTAGGAACGAATTCTTGATTGGAAGGTGGTAACAATTTTGGACAAAATCTCATCTCTCAAATCCTCAAGTCTAGCCAAAATACCGGCCTTGAAGAAGATTTTGGTGTTACCAATCTTGAATTCATCATCACTCAATGATCCATCCTTGACAAGCTTGTCAGTGATTCCCACTGACGCCTTCTTAATATCAGCGTCCTTTGCAGCTTCAGCAGCCAAGATAGCATAACGATGTTTGAAATCATCATAAAGCATGCGATTGGGGAAACCTTTGCGGCAAATACGAATACCTTCCAACACTCCGTTGCATGTCAATTGATTAAGAACAAGAGCCGAGTCGATGACACCGGATGCCTTCTTCTCATTCGGAATGATACAACGAATGAAATGTGGATGAGTTTGATACAACATGGTCATCAAGTTGTTCAACGATTCACGATAGATCATCGACACTGTCATGAATGACGAGGACTTTCCACGCTTTCCACCTCCACCGGTGCCAGCTTTAGCCGCCTCGGCAGCCTCCTCTTGAGTCTGATAGTCACTCCAGATATCCAACATCAAGTTCATTCCCTCGGCGTGTTTCAAAAGCGCCACAGCAGTGTCGTTGAGAGGGTCCTTGTTCTTTTCCAAGAAGTTGGTCGCATTGTATCGAACAGTTCCAGCGTAGTGAACAATGGCAAAGTGAGCTTCGGCTTGCTTGCCCTTTGGTGGTTTAGGCTTTTGGAAGTTTGGATGTTTGCCAAGGTGTTGATCCAACAATTTTTGCGCGTAGGTCATATCAGTGGCTTTTGGCACAATACATTCTTCATCGAGCATGGAGATGATACCAAGAGGCTTCTCAATGAGCTCGATACAGGCTTGAAGATCGAGACCGAAATCGATGAATGTCCACGCAATACCTTCGCGTTTGTATTCTTCTTGCTCCAAAACAAACATGTGATGATTGAAGAATTGTTGAAGACGCTCATTAACAAAGTTAATCCAAAGCTGTTCGAATGAGTTGAAGTCGAAGATTTCGAAACCAGCAATATCCAAGACACCAATAAAGAACTTTCTCTCAATCTCCTTGGCGTCGAGGGTCTTGTTACATCTGGCAATGATCCATTTGAACATGCGAGCATAGATACCTTTTGCCAAACCAGAGACAGCCCAGTTGACTTGTTCCAAGTTTTGTCCCTTGTTAACCCATTCGGTACCAACACGGACTCTTGGGGTGGTCAATGCTTTTAAGAATTGTTCATGATGGATTCCGAACATTGCAGCGGCGTTGGTGGCATCTTCTTCACCATCAGCTTCGGCTTGCTCTTCTCTTGGACGTTGTTTGAATTTCATCTCTCCCATGTGCATAATACCAGCAACGGCGCGATACAAATCGGAGACTTCGGATTCTTCAAAACCCATGATGTCGAAGGCTTCTTGGGTGGCCTTCATCTCTTCCTTATCATCCATTCCTTCGATGGTAAGCTCGGCTTGCGAGCAGAAATGGTAGTAGGTAATGTCTTTTTCGAGTTTCAGTTTGCTGCGGAGCGATGGATCGAAGCCGGACATGATTTGGTAGAAGATGTGGTAGGCACGTTCACCGTTGGCTTGACGGACGACACGAGATTTTTCGAGGAGGTCTGGAAAATGGAGTTGATATTACTGATTCGACTGTCCTGAACATGTGAAAACGTCCCATTCAAAATGGCATTTCCAACAACAAACAAATATGTCTGTGAATAGTAGTCGGTAGCGCGTGCGCCTATCCTCCACAAGGTACCAGGTTCGAACCCCTACGTGGCCTCTGTTTTTTTTATTTGTAAAACATACTTTTTTTATCAATGACCAAATCATGAATAAATGCCAAAAATATACCCTTTGAGGTGTTTGAACCTGGAACCTCTATCAGGGTAAAACAATACTAGACCTCATTGTCATGTTGTTTGTGTTTGGAAATGCCTCTTTTGAAGAACAAGTTGAATATCCCTTATAAATATTGAAATTGAATTCTAAATTTTACATAATTTAAATTTTCTAAACTGGCCCAAAACTATGATCGTTTCCAGCTCGAAAATTTGAACTTCCACGATCAGTTGTTGATTTTTTATTTTCATGATAATTTATGAAAACTTTAATTTCAGGTGGATTTTCAAATCAAACTCACAATGTTCAATATCTCCTCCAGCCAACTTTCCAGTTCCCGAAAAATGTGTTCGAATAAACTTTCCGAATCTCGACGAATTATTATTTCTCACAGTCTTCGCATTACCGAACGCCTCCAATACTGGATTTGTCTGCACAATTTGCTCTTCCAAAGTTCCTCCCTTCTTTCCACCTTCTTTACCAGCAGATTGAGTGGCTCCAACAATGGCGAAATAGGAAATGACCTTCTTAGTATTCTCAGTCTTTCCAGCTCCAGATTCACCGGTAATCAACATTGATTGATTCTCCTTATCTTGAACCATATTACGATAAGCCTCATCAGAAGTGGCGAAAAGATGAGGAGGCATCTCGTTTCTTCTCTTTCCCATATAATGCTTAATTACAGTTTCCGAATAGATCGGAAGACGTTTGTAAGGATTAATTACAACGCAGAAGAGCCCAGAATATGTCTGAAATTCATCATCTAATTATAGAGAAGAACAGCTTCCTAATAGCTCACATAGATCATCATATCCTTGTAACGATCCTTGAGATTTGCCAAGACTGACGCTTCATTCAAGAATGTCAAATTGGCCATGTCCTCGGTTTTGTCGTATTTTGGAGGATTCATCTCTTGACACTCATCTTTTTTGACAGTGATTTGGTTGCCTTTCGAGGTGACAACGGTCACTTGGTCGCCAGTGGTGGATTGGATCTCAGCGGCGACAAATCCTGCAAATTATGTGGGATTAGCTTGGTGCATATGGTGTTTTTTGTTATCCATAATATATTATGGTACCTATCTGAGGACCTTTGTATAGTCTTATAGCCCAAGGAACCGAGAGACCGGCCTGTTTTTTGAGTCAGGCTGGATTTTCTGAAAAATGGTCTAGCTCGACTTTCATTTTTGAAACACTACATCATTCTGTAATCTCACTGAACTCTCGTGAATTCTTGGACCTTTTTGGAACCCCTGTGAATCATTGGGCACCCTCGGGATTCTTTGAGAACCTTTAGGAACCCTTGGTTCATTTCGAGAACCCCTTAGAAACCATTCTAAATCGCTGGGAACTACTGGGAACCCTTGGGTAGTATTGGAAACTTTTGGATACCCTCGAAAACCCTCAGAACTCCCCGGGAACGCTTGAGAACATTTGGGAACCTTTGGTTTATTTTGAGAAGCCCTTTGGAACTATTCTGAGTTTCTGAGAACCATTGGGAACCCTTGGGTAGCATTGGAAACCCGTGGGTACCCTCGGAACCCTTAGAACCCCTCGGGAACCCTTGAGAACATTTGGGAACCCTTGGGTATTTTTGAGAACCCCTTAGGAACCATTCTTTTTTCCTGGAAACCATTGGGAACCACTGTGAATTATTGGGACCTCGGGAACCCATGTGAAACTTTTAGAACCCTTGGCTACCTTAAACATCCTTGGGTACCCTTGGGAACCCTTAGGAACCCCTGAGAATCATAGAGAACCCTTGGGAACCCTTGGTTAACCTCGCGATCTATGTGACATTATCTCAACTCCTTGCCAAGTACCTATGTCCCTTTAAGTTCATCATGCTTGCCCTGTCTCTCGTCACGTTTCATCTCTGCATCCCAATCAACATCATCAACAATAACAACGCCAAGAATCGGTAAAATTAAAACACCAAACATCTGTCATCAATCTGTTGTGAGCCTCATATTTTTAAGAAGTCTCCTCTGTCTCTCTAGGACAATTGTGCTCTCTTCTTCTCCTTCTCCTCCTCCCACCAGATTTTTGCGTAGGTGAATAGAATCGAATAGAGAAGAGATATATAAATATACTACTGAGATGATGTGTAATGATTGAATGTTTCGAATGATATTGGTGTGGGGAGCGAAAAAAGCAAGGAGAGCAAGATAAGATGGGATGAATATATGCAGTTTTGAAATGAAATGAGCAAATTTCAACGACCTAGCACATTATAGTTGTTGTGCTGGGATGAATTGAAGTTAAAAAAATATTGGATCGGAAATAGGAAAAAAAAAACTGGTGCACAAAAATTTCGAGACCAGGAATTATTCAAAGCAAGGTTTTAAGTATAATTTGTGAACCCGTTTTGGGAATAACTGTTCCAGAAGGTTCTCAGAACATCTACAGAAGCCGATAAGAGCTCTAGTACTACTAGAAGCCTAGCTGCAGCTTCAATCACCTATTGTACTACTGTACTTTTTGTATTAACTATTCAGAACCGAAAAAAACTTTTTTTTTGTTTGCGAAATGGTGCATTGACCGAATGATCAGAAAAATCTTATTTTTTCATGGTTTCAACTTGGGTAGACAAAAAGCCCTCTTGTGTTCACGACATGGTGGATCGATCAAATGAACAGGGAGCTCTATATCTTCCCGGGTCACGATTATTTGGCTTAGGCTCAGGCTCAAATTTTACTACAATATTGATAAAGCCTTTTCCTTATCTGAATGAATTTTCAATAGGAAGTTTGGTGTGAAATCTATGTTAATATCACCTAGAACTTAGCATTTTTGATGACCGAAAATTAGACACTGGGTCAAGTAAAACATGTTGACTATAGAGCTATTTTTTAGGTAACAGAAGTGTCTAATTGGACCCATGAGGCATAATTGGGTCTATTTCTTAATGTAAGTCTTAACTGAATTACGTTCTGACACCCCTGGCAACATCTCAATATCAAAAACTGATCAAAAAGACCATACATAAGGGTGAATTATTTTTGAGACCTGTACTTCCAACCTAAGAAATATGTTCTAACCCGATTCCCCAAAAAATACACTCACCATCTTCTGGATCTGGAATCCAGCAATTTTTCTTGGAGTCGAATGCTCGTGCCGCGTTAGCCGCGCGCGCCTCTCGACTGATTCCCAAAAACGGGAATCCTGGATCATTTTCGAAGCTGTCCGATCCAGACATTTTTCGAAGATGAATCGATCTGAAGGTATTACGAACTTAAGTGAAAACTATGAAAATCAATAAAAAATGTGTAGGTGAGTGAGTGACCAGAAAGAAATGTATATCGATAAATAAAACAACTGTTGAGAAAGAAAGAAAAAGCAAAGTGTATTCAAAAACAAAACGAACGGCGAGCCAGAAAAAAAGTGTAATATGTATAACAAAATGGAGATTTTACAGATTTTTGTGGCCTCAATAGAGCTCTGGGAATGAAATTGTGCTCTTTTCATTCATAGTCTTGTAGAAGCTTGAGCTCAACTCGAGCTCATTCCGAGCCCAGAGAGCTCTAGACCAAATATACCAAAAAAGAAGTGCAGTGAAAGCAAAAAAAAAAAAAATCAAAAATAGATTTTTCTGCAAAAATGTGTGATATAGAATCTCATAAAGTCATTGTTTTGTTTTCGCCTCGCTCCCGAGAGCCCCACCCACTTTCGCTATTTCTGACCCTCCCTCCTCCACTTCTTCTTCTTCTTTTCCCACCTCCTCTTACAACGTGCGACGGGAGCAGAAGCTGGATAACAGCAAAAATATATATTTTGTATTTATTGGATAAAGAAAGTGCACACATGTGATTCGGGGTTGGAAGAAGAAGAGGTTGTTAGGAGAGGGTAATTTGAGAGAGAGTTATGAATGAAGGTGATGAGAGCAAATTATTGGAGGGCTGAAAAATGAATTGGTTGTTCGGTTGTTGGCTGACAGATTGAAAATGATCAATGTACTGCTTCGAACTTTTGCTGGGCTCGAACCGGAAAGCTTGAAACTGAGATTTTTGACAACAAAAGAATAGTATTAAATATTTCAAAGCCAGCAAAATGTGTGGTCTTTTTTACGTGGGGTTACACATTTTCAACGATTGAAAAACGAAATTATTTAGTAAAGTTTCCGTCCAGAGTTCAGAAATATTTAGTTACAGAGTTGGTCAGTATCTAATTTTGTATCTAATGATGTATGTCTCATTCCTAGTTCCAAATTTATAAAAAAAAAGCTCAATTTCCTAGAAAAACTGAAAATTTTCAAGGAAAGTTAAAGTGAACTTTATACTTTTCATCTTTTTGTTGACATAATTTTTCACTTTGATCAATCACTACTGAACTTTTTTTAATTCAAAAAAATGTTTCAAGTTTCCAATGCAAACTTTAATTTTTTAATAAAATTACCAGTTCAAAACACAACTTACATTTTCCAACAAACATAACCCATTTCTGAAACATATCTAGCGCTGACAGACCTCTTCGGCTCCATTTAGATTGTGGTTTTTTTTGAATGGACCCAATGCTCAAAATTAATTTATGAACGAGTTCCTGATTTTTGATTTTGTAGACCTTATTTGTATCTTCATTCATGTCAAGAACCATAGTTTTGGGTTCAGTTGAAACAGGCTCATAATAATTTCTACCTATTCCTTAAAATCCCACAGGTGGTGTCTGAATAAAAAATGTCGTTTCGTTTATGCCATTTCTATTTTCACGTTCTTTGTAATGGGTATTAGGGCATTCCTTTCCATCTGCTTATTTGGTTAAGTGGTAACGCGTTAAGTCGCAATGTGAAAAGGCCTTTTACATCTCGAGTTGGGACCCCCATTGCGTTTTGCCTACATCCTATAGGTACCCTTTTCGAAAAAAATGTTTCGAGAGAAATGTCAAAAAAAAAGAAGGCGAAAAAAATGTCTCCTAAATTGTCCCTTGGAAATGAACATGAGGGGGGAGCCTTATAATAGATTCGAATGTTCGAAAGTGTTTAGAAGTAGGGCATGATGCACATTGATCGATGCAGAATTGAACGGCGGAAAAGATGACTTCTCATGAGAATCTGAAAAAACCCAATAAAACCAAGAAAAACGTAAAATTTACTGAAACTTCTCAAAATACCTATCATCGCAACCAAAAGACTTAGCCTAACCAAACTTTGCAAACTACTTCGGAACATCATTCTCAACATAGAATGGGTACATAATGATTAATTCAATGATATTCCTATCTTTATTTTGATGAAAACCAAAATACGGGTAAAGAGGACCTACGGTCATCAACGTGTGCCGAAGGCACACCACACTTGGGCTCGACGAGCCCTAGTCGATAAAGTTCTAAAATAAACCTGATGACCAATTCAACAGTTGCACCATGTTTTTCTCAGAATTTCCTGAAGTTGGCTGTCCAGAAATGCACTGAGCTCAGTACGATATATGAATTCAACCAATTTAAGATTCAAAACACTATTCACATTAATTAAAAACAATAAACGTTTTCTGAAACGTGCCTAAAATGTGAGGCATTTTCGAATTCATATTGTAGTTCCAAAAACTATACAAAACATCACCTCAATCGTTTTTTGGATGGACTCAATTCTCAAAATCATTTGGTTCAATTAAAATACTTTTGAACTGGACCTTAAAAAAACATAACAGTTTCCTGAAACGTAGTCTACACTGGCAGACTAGTTTTGGAACCCCAAGAAGTGCCTAATTTTTTTGGTTTACATCATCTACAAAGCCAATATTTCGTGACATTTTGACTCACACACATTTCCGGTCCTATTTTCGTAAACACCCAATCCCAAAGTGCACACACATCTCAAATTTTACACATTGTTCTTTTTTCTTCTCCAAAAATAAATCAACAAAAAAAATATCAACCCGTAATAATCATATGGGACACACAGAGATAGAAAGACTAAATCAATCTAAAAACAGAACAAGAAATGAGCACCTTGGAGCAAAAATATACATAAATATTAATAATAATGAGAGGAATGGCGAAGGGTTATCCGGATTGTCGACTTTTGATTTGAATTTCGGTGATGGTTTTGAGTTCGGTTTGTTCTTCAGTGGCGGGTACCAGTGTCTTATCGCTGGCGAAGCTGGAACCGCCACTTTCTAGACATGGTTTTTCGGATTTCACTTCAGGACTTGATCCTCCAACCTGAAAAATTTGTAGATGATCACAGAGTTCCAAATGGCTACTCAAAGATATCTCTATGAAGATTTTCAAATGAGTACAAGAAGTTATCTGGCAGGGTACTCAAACGTCTAGAGCCCAAGATCACTACCCAAGTATTGGTACCCAAAAGTGTCTAGAAGGGCATCCAAAAATGCTCAGATGGGTACCCGAATGTTTCCAGATTGGTATCGAAAGGTGTCTAGATGAGTACCCAAAGGTCTAGAGATCTAGATGGGTACTCAAAGGTCTTCAGATGAGTACCTGAAGTTTTCTAGATGGGTACCTAACGGTTTAGAGATCCAGATTGGTATTCAAAGGTGTCCGAATGGGTACACAAAAGTGTCTATATGGGTATCCAAAGGTCTTCAGATGGGTACCCAAAAGTGTCTAGATGGGTACCCAAAGGTCTAGAGATCTAGATGGGTCCCCAAATGTGTATAGATGGGTACCCAACGGTTTAGAGATCTGAATGGGTACCAGAAGGCACCTAGATAGGTACTCAATAATGTCTAGAGATCCAGATGGGTATTCAAAGGCGTCCTAATCGGTACATAAAAGTGTCTAGATGGGTACCCAAAGGTACCTGGATGGGCACCTAAACAAGTTTAGATGGGTGCCCAAGGGTTCCCAAAGTTTCTTGCTAGTCCCGGGAAGTTCCCTAATCTCCCCTAAACACATACCGTTAACAATAAAGCTGGAAGGAAGATGATACCATGTAGAATACCAAGAACTGTGACTAAAAATAGAGTTTTCACAAATACGCTGACCATGTAACTGTCATTTAGAACTAATGGTGAGATACACAACAACGTAGATGACGCAGCCTGAATCATTGGCCAACCAATACCTCTGAAAAAATATTTTTTTGGATTGTTCTTCTCATTTCGATATAACATACTTCAACGCATCAGCCAATCGCTCATCAGTTGTCCATGATCTTGGATTACGATAATAGTGATAACTAATATGTGCGGTGAAATCGACAGAGAACCCAATACTCATCAACGTTGTGCACATTGTGATTGGATCCAAGTTCACATCCCAAACTGACAGCAAACCGAAGACGCCGAGATTGATAGAAAACATTGCGATCGAGCTGGAGAGAATTGAGGCGAGACCAGGGATCATAAAAAGGCACGCGAGATCCATGGTCAAGGCAGCGACGATGACGGTTGACATAGTGGTAGAGCCGATAGAATCCAGTTGATCGATGTAAAATGAGTAACTCTGGAATGAAAATATGTGTACATAGGTAATAAGAAACAGGGTTTTTTGAACATGTTGTTATCTTTGTTGCAAAAATGCTTTCAAATGACACAGGTATCATCAAATACCACTCCTAACAGTACCTTGTCATAATCAATGCCTGCCAGTGTCAAGTACTTTTCGGAAAACTGTTATACTTGTTTTTCAGGAAGATGTCTTAGTGAAGTCAAGTTGTGAGACGTATTTCAGAAAATTTGAAAGTCCAGAAAAAAGGGGGAATCGCAGGCTTGTGCTTTCGGGCGGGCGGCCCGCGGGCTTCTAATTAATTTTCAAGAATTAAGCTTCCGAGCCGGGCTCGGGCTTTACCTTAAGAAACCCGCGGGGCCCGCGGGCTTCTTAAAAACGGAAAATGAAAATGAAAAAACTGTTTACCAGTTTAAAATAAAGGTCACGAAAAAATAATTCACGTATATTGTTTTATTCTGCAATTGTCCTTTCAATCTTCGTCAAGCCCGCGGGCTGTTAATTTAAAAATGTTAAAAAACAGAACAAGCCGGGCTCAAGCCCGGCCCGGTTGTAAGTCTTAATTAAGGGCCCGCGGGGCCCGAAAGCACAAGCCTGGGAATCGTACTTTGAAGGAACATCTCATATCTTAGAGATTATCTTATTGACTTTGACTGGTAGCTTTTTCTATTTTATCTTTATCTATAGTTTGGGTCCAATTATCTATAGTTTGGGTCCAATTCATGTGAGTTATTACATTTTTAGGACCGCAACCTTGGGCCTAAATTTATCCAGAGCCAAGATCTCCCAGTTTCGAGAACGTTTCACAAAAATGTTATGTTCGTTGAATGATGTGACATGTGTTTCAATAGTGACGTAATTTAATAGTGAGTCACACTATTAGTGACGATTAGTTCAGAAAATGTGAGAAACCAAACAAAAATATGAACTGAATTTAAAGGAACATATCATATTTAAACGAGTTCTGTTCTGGAACCTTTTTCTATGTGTGGCTTATCAGTATCAAGAACGTTTCAGAAAAGCTGTTATGTTTTGTTTTATAGTGTAAATTGTGTTTCCAATACTCTTTTGGTTTAGGAGTGTTAAAAAAAGCACCGTACTTTGAAGAAACCTAATATATTCCTAATTTTTTTAATGGTCCAATTCAAAAAAATCTGAATAAAACCTGACCTAGACCAATTATTTTAACAATACTGTTCAATTCAAGTAACTTATTATGTTTTCAGGTCTTCTTCATAAACTATAATCTGAGTTTGTGAGACTAGGTGTACTTCAACCAAGGTCTACCATTGTCAACTACGTTTCAGGAAACGTTCATATTTTTAAAAATAAAACTAGATGTGTTACCAACATTACAGCTATCTAGAAATTATTTTATAAAATACTGAAAAATGCACCAGAGCACTTCATATTTTTAAGATTTCATTAGTGGTTCCCCAAAAATAATTACCTGGAACACTGAGACATTGAAATGAGAGTACTCATTGGCCACAGCTCTCCATTGTTTTTGCAGCTTCTCCCTGGTTGACCAATTCGCATCGTCACCCATTGCACAAGCAGTGGCGAATAAGAACTTGTCAATCCCCACAGTTGTTCCATTTTCATCCTTCTCCAATCTCAACATGTCATTCCACCTGGCTCCTCCATTTTCTGAATCTTGAAGCCATTCATCTAACAACTTATAGAACCCCTTAGTCTCATGATATAATGAACTTTGGTATAAGAAGGAGCGAAGCCATGTTGATGTCGAGTTCTTGCCCATTGAGTATGGCAGACTCTCAAATCGATGTACTAGTTCTAACATTTCATGTTGACTCTTCTCCAAACTCAAATCTGGTGGATTATTAACAAATACCAGCACTAATTGTCCCTCACTCCACAGGAACCTCTCATAAATATAAGCCACATTGTTCAGCGGCGAATCTTTCATGATCAAATTCGTAGTGTCCATCTTGATTTGCATTCGTTGGCATCCCCAGATTGATGCGGTCCAGTAAAGGGTGAGAATAAAAAGAAGGACCAGACGAGTTCGCCAGTCTTTAAGGAACCGGCAGTACTTGGCGACGATGCCGTTGGGGTTGGCAGGTGGTGGATGAGCACCGGTGGAGCGGATGGATTGTTGGATGGATAGCTGGAAAAAGAGCTTCACTTGGGTTCTATGAATTTGGAATTTTAATGAATTTGTTCGAATTTTCACAGTTTTGGGTCAGATTTATGAAAACTAAGCCCAGCCCTCCTCTCTTCTCTCTTCCGAAGCAACAAAACAAAAATCACATTAACCAAAAAAAAAGAAGAAAAAGAAAACTAACGACTTGTTTCGTTTTCTGTTCATCATCAATAGGTGGTAGTTCAAGTGGTTTCTTCTCTCGCATCGCCTCCAATCGCTTCTCTTCATACACCAAAACAGCGACAAAGAACGTCAATTGATAGATGAAATCCACAGCGACAGCGATACATGTGTACAAGCAGAATAATGCGATAGCCGGTGTCGGGGTGAGAATACCAATTCCAAAACTGAGAATGTTCGTGGCCGATGTGACAGTGATTGAGGGACCCGCTTCTTCCATTGTCTCTGCGATTTGATGCTCCAAACTCTTGGTTTTGTCGGTTTTTCTCATCGCGTGGATAATAATGAAGACATCATCACAACCAACACCAATGATGAGGAATGGCATGACCAAGACGATCGAGTTGAACGGGATGCCAAACAAAAATAGGAATCCACACCTGGAATAACACTGTTGATTTTATATCTCTCATCGTAGACTTACGTTGTTCCAATAGCCATGAGTGGTCCAGCAATACCCAAGATGGACATAACAACTGAATGAGACACCACAAAGTGTTCCCGCTTATTTGTTACGAAAATGAATAAAACCACCGAGAGAACAGAGAAGCCAAAATAGGGGATACATGAGAAGCCGTTGATCCGAACTTCTCTTGCGATCATCGCGTCGGAGTTGATGGTCATGTTGAGAGTTGGATGTTGGAAGTTCTCAGCGTAGTCGAAGAGGTTTTGCTCCCATCGATCGATGAGTCCGGAGACTTGGGTGTTTTGACGATCAGTGCGGAAGTAGAGGACAACGACTTTGACGCGGGAAATGCTGAAATAACAGGTACAATTTAGTAATAAGGTGCTGATTTTTCAGTTTTTGGTTCAAAAATTGTGAAAGAAGGTATCTGCCACTGGGTTACTGTTTCTTGGCATTTTATGAGTATTATGAATATTCGTTGTCTAAGGATAGGTCATTCGATAGATTTTTGAACGGTTGTCAACATTATATAGTCATTTTTTGCCAATTGTGATTCTTGATGCGCAAATTTCAACTCCAAAGTTTCATGTCAGAAAAAAAATGCTCGGAATGTTTACCCTTTAGTTTAGCTAAAACTATGTGTGATTTTTTGATAATTTTTTTCCAAGGAAAAAATTCAGTATTGAAAATCGTGTTTGGTAAAAATTGAATACAGGATGTTGATATCATCTCCTTATGTGTAAGACAAACTATATACTTTTCATGTCCCGGTTCTGAAAAAGCTTTTCACACTAAAAATATCCTGTTAGGCTGAACCAAGATGACAGTTTCTCAGTTACCATTTACCCCTTCTCCAACTCACACATTAGTCTTTGGATCAATCTGAACCCCCGCAAAATGCTCTCCAACATAATACTCATCATTATACAAATGCATTGTTGGATATGTCAATCGGAAATTTGGATGAAGTCTCGATGATGTATTTCGATAGATCAGATTGAACAACGGTATCACCTGATTATCATTACACTGTCCAGAGCATAAATCCGAAAATGAGCACTCCTCTTTTCCCTGATATCCATCACACGGAACAGTGAAATTATACTGCAAATATTCGGCCAACGAATCCACCCCATCCAAATAATCTCGCCTCAGTAAATTCTGCATATCCTTTGCGGTTATTGTTACCTGTAAAGTTGTATGTATATGTTTCTCTACGTCTCTCGCATGTCTCCTTAGAACCAGTAAAGTATGTACATATATGTGTATAAATGAAATCTCTTTTCTTCCCCGATTTTATGTCATTTAAATGGCATAAAATGTTGCGCAAGCGAGCGTTGGCAATGAAAATAGGATAAAAAGGAAGAAGGAGAAATAGAAGAAAATCGGGATTGTATCCAGTTTTTTTTTCTTAGATGGTCTGCTGCTATTACATGACTTGATTCGCTGTTGAACATTTGATTTGGTGTTAAGCAAGAGTACATATTTCAAGTACATCAGGGAAATGACATGACCATGAGTAGTATTTTTTAAAGGTTGAAAAATTGATATAAGTCGGGTCTTCTATATAAATATACATATGTATGACGTTCGAATATGATCATCTAGATAGTCTGGTGGATAAGCAATTTGTTAGCTGATCTTAAAATGGAGAAATGATCCTATGACTGGGTTTCGGTTGACGGTGGAACCGATCTATGACGTTTTTATAATGTGAACTAGACTTAGAAGCAGAAGTTATATATCACTTTCACCGAGGACCATGTTTTTGACACGTTCAGACATAGCGATCAGTTTCCACAATTGGCCAAGCAGCGGTTCCTTGAAACTTTGGCAGCTCGTCAAGCAACCGTCCCTTGACACACGGTCAATTGTCAAGAAGCTTTCTCTTAACATTTTGTCATGTCCCAAGCAATGAGTCGAAACTGGCAAATAACAGTCGGTTGGAAAGTTAACAAAAGTATATAAGTTATTTCCCATTGTTCAAATCAGAACCAAAAAACTGCTCCTTGACGTACTATAAACTGCCAAGTAGCGGCTTTTTGACACGTTGACTCTCCCAAGCAGCCGTGCCTAGACAATCTGTCTTCTATCAAGTAACGGTTCCCCTTTTCGAACCAACAAATACTGGCTACTCAACATGTTAAAAACAAAACTGCCCAAGTGACAGCTATTTGTTATACTTAAAACTGCTTAGATACACCAATTATGGTCAAAAAACCCTGAACTAACTATTTGTTTTGACTATGTCATGATACCCCTTCCCTATTTTCTAAAAACATTCTCATGATTTTATTTACACCCGGATGATATTGTTCTAATCCCAATGACCTTATAGATACATTCAGGGTCACACCATAAATTCCCTTATGCCTCATGAAACTTTTCACAAACGAAAAAACACTCCCGATCAAAAACAAAACGCACTTTTTTTTGGTCATTTTTCCTATATTTTTCTCCTGGGATGATATCAAATTGTTGTATTACGCACACATGTTGCGCGGCTTGCGTCTGCGCGCGCCAAAAGCTAAAAAACACGTTTTTGTCATCGCATCTAAGCAACAAACAGGTATTTTATGCAATCGACGACAACGGATTGATTTATGAAGGGTCTAGTAGGTAACTGACCTCAAGCCAAAATTTGCCACCTCGATCGTTGAAAAATTCATTGGCCACTGCATGTTCGTAGTGGGATTGCGCCTGGGCAGGACTGTATAGATACCAGATACGATTCTCCTCGTAGAATCGGAGCAATCCGAAGACTGAGAAAATCGAAAGAGCCACAGGGATCCAGAAAAATGGGGCAGGGTGTCTGAAAAAAAACCGTTTCTTTTTTATGCTCTACTTATCCACCTGGATTTTTTTTGATCGAAGAAACAAATCGCATAAAAGTGCGGAAAATTAGGTATTCATGAATTCAATGTGACTGACCTGTATACAAGAATGCCAGTTTGCCGGAAGAAATCGCGAATCTTCAATGATATCACATGTCCCGGCGACTTCATCTGAAACATGTATGTCTTATCATCAAACTGCATACATTCATAACAAATATATATATACAACAACGAAAATGATCGATAACACATCGTTAAGCCAAGTCGTTTTTTTTTGTCGTGGCATATGTATATCCGAAGAATAATGGGAATGGAAGAAAGGATGGATGAAACCTGCCTTTGAGACATTTTTTACAGGGGCAATCAACACATAGAAATGTGTGTGATACGGGGTAGCAGAAAACTAAACCCGGAAATGGTCCGTTGCAAAATCTTAGGGTTGGGACTTAAACTCAATGGTCAGGAAAGGGCTTAGGATAAAGGCTTAAGAGTTAGGTTTAGGGTTAAGAAGTGTCTCAGATTTAGGCTTACGCTTGAATGTTAGACTTGGGGTTGCGTGTAAGGATTAGACATAGGCTTAAGAGCTAGACCTGGGTTTTTAAAGGCAGTTAGACTTAGGCTTAGGCTCAGGCTTAGTCATAGGTTCAGGCTAAAACTTCGGAGTAAGGTTTATGCTTAAACCTTATGCTTAAGTTTTTTATTAGGCTTCATTAGACCACTCAACAGAAAATTTGATGTTATGAAAACTTACTACAGTTTTCCACAATCATGATAACAAATTAAAAAAAAAACAAGATCATTCGACAGTCAACCTGAGCATCTCACTGAAAGAAAATTGTCAGTTTGATGTGCAGGGGTTCAGTGGTACTGTAGTCACCGATTTTTGAAATCGAACTGCTGAGTCGTCAGTGTAAAATCTTCAAATTCATTTTTTCAATCGGAAGTTGAGAGCTGCTCATCATGGCAGGTTACAGTATTAAAATACCCTGTATATCTCACTGTACTTGGAAGTTTGATGTGCAGGTCTAATACTGAATCCAGTAAAAAAATGGAGACCCGTTTTGAAGACCCCTAAAATCTTTAGGAATAAACGAAAAAGAAGCTAAGTATGATAGCTCTAACTAACTTTTCTAGGTCTGAAAAGAATTCTCAACATTTTTTTTTGAGCATGAAAGATTTATCATGGAAAATTGTGCTGAGGTACTGTAGTTTCATGACATATTTTCGGACCTTATCATAGTCTTAAATTGGACCGATGCCTGAGAAAACTATAGTCTAGTTCTCTTAATACTCTCATAAAACACCCCGTTATTCGATTCCACAAACAACATCATCTAAAGCAAAAAAAAACTAACATAAAATCAAGCGGAAAAAAATTTGACGACACAAAGTGAAAATGAACAACTACTATATCGAGCGATTAGGATGAAGAGAATAAGCTAGCAGGCTTTCTTTAGCCATCTTCTCCTTCATCTCCTTCTCCTCCTGATGATGATGGTATAAAGACCGCCCATTAGAGACGCAGAGATGTACATATGTGTTGCGTTGCGTATATACATTGAATAATGGCAGGTAGGTGGACGATGGATAGGAATGTTGGCAAAAGGAAAGGAAGGGAGCGGATCAGGTCTTGACATACACATACATATGTATAGATAGACAAAAATCACTGGGAATCTTTATTCTTTGCGTTATCATATTGAAGCAGACTGGTCAGTGTTGAAAAAGAAACAGGTCCCAAAAATTCATATTACAATTTACACCTTGAAGTTTATAAAAGATTTTATCTAATGGTAAATAGATAGGTGTCAGACAGACAAGTTGTCAACTATGTATGTAAATGAATGGAATGGATCACAAGTTTTAAACAGGTCCTGAATCATATGTAGTACATTGTAGATATAATATGTTTAATAGAATGTGTCTTCTGAATTGGAAAATTATCGGGATTTTGATGGGAGAGGAAGATGTTTGTAGTTTTGAGATAGTTGAGACAAGATAAATATATATTACAATTGAGCCATATGAGGGAACGTTTGAATAAAAAAAAGGGATTCTAACGAGATCAGTAGATTTGAAGGTGAGGTGAAAGGACTAGACAAGTTGCTCTTAAAAAAAGATCACATTTTTCAGGTATACAGGGGTTTGAAACGGAAAAAAAAGGTTTGAAACGGAAAAGTGAAATCACAATATTTTAAGCGAAGTGAGTTTCAGCCATTTGAATTTTACATGGGAAATCTTGGAAATCTTGATTTGAATTACCTCCTCAACACACGTTTTCAAAAGATGAATTTTTTTATTATTTTTTACGTGAACTGTTTTCTCGTTGTCCACGGGGTTTCTCTCCACATTTTCAAATAAAAAGTCGTCAATTAAAATGTATGTGACCAGAGTGTTGACAGACTTTGTGCCGATTGTACTGAGAAGAATTTTCAAAACGATTTTCGCCTTTTTTTTCTTCACTTGACTCAAACTCGGTCATTTTTGGACTTTTCGTGATAATTTTTTTGTTCGTAATAGAGAATACATCATACTTTTATTACTTGTTATCGTTGATCATAATTACAGACATGCATCTTTATGGGGCGTCCAAATGTCAAAAAATTTTAAGAAATGTCCGAAAAATCCTGTCCAAATCGCTTCAAAAAACTACCATTTGAATTAAAGGGACATAATGATTTTCATTGAGAAAAATTTGCCGGTTTGCTGATAAGTCACGTTTCGCACTTCATAAAAATACAGAAATTAAAAAAGTTTGTTGGTCCTCTGTAATGTCACGCTTCAAAATGAGCATACGTGTCAGTCTAGATATTTTTCGTAATTTTTCAAAAAAAATTAACAATCTATTTATCGAATTTTATCAAATGCAAAACGTGACATTTGAGCAGACCGGCAAAATTTTTTAATAAAAATCATTATGTTCCTTTAAATCGAATGGTAGTTTTTTTGAAATGATTTGGACAGGATTTTTCGGACATTTCTTAACATTTTTTGACGTTTGGACGCCATATTAAGCGAACTACTAGTTTTTGAGTACCTCACCTAATAAGCTCGTCGCTCAAAATTTTAATATCCGGGTGACATTTTCAGCCAATTTCAGCTGAAAATGAGTAAACCTCAAAATTTGGCAAAGACTCTCATGATCGGCTTAAGTTACCCTTACACATAATCTTAAAACTTAACTTTTTCAGTCAGATTTTGAGAGACATATGGCAGGTCTTTGGCAGGTCCGCATAAAAGGGACCTGCCGCAGGTCTGCATGACAGGTAAACTGGACTACAGATCCATTGTCCTGTTTCTCTGAGAATGTGACAATGTATACGCCAACTTTCTTTTTTTAAAGAACTTCTTCGTTTCTTCTTTGTGCATAGATTTTGACATGTTTTTCAATGTCCTTCTGAGTTGGTCCCTGAGTAACCCCTGAGAATGTATATTTTGAGCAAAAACTTCCAAATTTCAAGATTTTTTTGTTTTTCTCTGAAAACTTAGTGTCATTTTTCACATGTTTCAAAGCTCATTTCAACATCCATAATCTCCTGTAGTTGACAGCCACTTTGAAACACCATAAAACCCTTTTGACACCCCATGAAAACATACACACGATTTCCAGATGTTATTTTTCTGCTCTCGAAATTTTCTCACCTACTCGTTTTACATCTTCCTTCTTCTTCTTCTTCTTTGAAATAAAAATATAATATCACATTGCAAAAGGTTGTGTGACAAACTGATTTATGATTCTTGGCAGCTTACATATATTATATATACATTTATTTCTGGAATCCTTCCAGTTTTTTGCCTTCAGGTCACATATAAAATGTTCCTTTTGATACCTCTTGTTTTTGACATTCGGAACTTCTACGTCACAAAATGCTAACATTGAGCATAACTACTTGTATCCGGTAAATATCTTGTTTTTAAAGAGTGCATGAATCCAGTCTTGTTTTTAGTTCCTGACTAGGTATTTTTCTTGTTGCAGTTACTTTGGACTTGAAAATGGTTTTTTTTTAAATTTTATTTTATTTCGTAGTTGAAGTGTTTTAGATATCGAAAGTGATGTTTAAAATGAATGTTCTGTGAGTATTTACAAAATTAGTAATAATGTATGCAAATTTGATCCGACTTCCAAATTTTCTAATTTTAGAACGACTGAAAAACACGTCATGAGGAGCACTTGATGTCATCCGGCAATTCCTGAAACAGGTCACTTGAATTACACCTCGTCTGGTCCAATTATGTCCAATCCAGGTGTTCCGATTTTGATCTGATAAAATCTGACTTAGTTGGTCCGATAAGGTCCGATGATAGGTCGTTAAGGGTCGAATCTGATGATCTTATTCTATTCTGATGAGGTCCTATTCAAGTACGCCGGTTTTTTGTTTGATTGAGCCCGATTCAAATAGTCTGATAAAACCCGTTTGTGGCCCTACAAGGTCGATTCCGGTGGGCCTATTCTGGTCTCATGAGGTCTGATAAGGTCCGTTTCCGGTGGTCCGTTTTGATTCTGATAAGGTCCGATTTAGATGGTTTGAGAAGGTCAGATAAGGTCCGATTTAGGTGGTTTGAGGAGGTCAGTTAAGGTCCGATTTAGATGGTTTTATAAGGTCTAATTCAGATGGTCGGATGAAGCCAGTTTGTGGTTCGATTATGGTTCGATAAGGCCCGTTTCTCCGATAAGTACCAAATCAGGTGGACCGTTTATGACCCGATAAAACCCAATTTAGGATACTCCTAGTTTGTTAGGGCCAATGATGATAATACATTCTTGGTCCTATAAATTTCAATCACGGCGGTCTGTTTCTGGCCCAATAAGATCCGATTCTGTTCCGATAAAGTTTGATTCATGTGGTCCGCTTTTAGCCCCTATATTTTGATCTAAGTGGCTTGTTTTAATGTGAAGCGATTTTGATATCATAATGTTGGATAGGTGGTCCGTTTCCGGTCCGATTAGGCCCGATTCAGATGGTCTGCTGCCTGCTATAACCCCTCTCCGTTAGTCAACTGGATTCATATTATGTTTCTGAAAATGTTATGACTCATTTTCTGGCAAATTGAATTTCTCTATAATTTATTTTCACTGGAATTGCTCATTTTTTATGAACAAAAACATTTTTGTGTTTGTTCTATGTTTTTTTTTATATTTCCCAGATATTTGTGCTCAAGCTTTTCAAACTCTTTGATTTTCCCACAATCTACAAATTTCAGCATATAACTATGTATATATGTATAAAGTTCAAAAAGCATTTTCTCCTCCCTCAGTCCATTTTCAAATCCTATTAACCGATTCACCCAACCAACCAAAAATGTTTCCAATATCCATTCATGCATACCAATTTCAACAGTTTAATCAAATTTCAGAGCCCATTTTCGCTTTTTGTTTTTTTTTTTGCTGTGTGTTTTTCACGAAATTTGACACCTAGTCTTCTTTAAAAAATGAACAATTGCAGGTTTCCTTTTGATTTTTGTCAATTGCAGTGTGCACTTGTGTATGTAAAAACTACTTTTTTTGCACATCGGAAATCCAATTTCCCAGGGTCTGATAGGCGTTGTTCATCTCTGATTTAGTGGCTCATTCTTGTCGTTGAAGTGATCAGATGTCTGATGAACTACGGATTGAGCTATCATCATTTATTTAGGATTCTTAGTTTAGTTAATCAGTGAGAATTTTTATCATATTCTGATGAACTTCAGAGTTCGAAAAAGAAACTATAAAATTGGACGAAAATGTAAATTTTTTCCAGCTAGGGTCTAACTGGTTGGAGCTACGATTTCAACCTCTGAGAGTTTTTTTTTGCAGTTTTGAACCTAATAATTTTCTTTGAGTTTTTTAGCATTTCTACTGAAAACATTAATAATATATTAGATTATATAAAACTCCCTGGTAAAAATGTTCTGACAAAGTTTATTTTGATACAAATTTTAGATAATTGCGCATAAAATAATTAACGTTTTAAAAATTCACTTGAAAAATCACTTGTTAAAAAACCACTTGAAATTCCATCACGGAAAAATTAAAGGGTAAATTTCACGTGAAAAAGTCATATTTTAAATTCACGTGAAGTTCCTCTATCACATGAAAAATCACGTGTCAAGTTCTCGTGAAAATTCACGTGTTAAAAATTCACGTGTCGAAAATTCACGTGTTATCATCCAGTTCAACTTTCTATTCCTTTCACTTCAAGATATTTTAAACTATAAGTGTCTGACTTAAACTATAAGTGTCTGATTTAAACTATAAGTGTCTGATTTAAACTATAAGTGTCTGATTCTCTCAGTTTTACTCACTATTTCGTCTGGTAGATCAAAAAACATTTTTTACGCGGAAGGTATAGAAAATCAAATAGGTTCACGTGAAAATTCACGTGTTAATTTTCTCTAACCTCTCTAGCCTCCCTATTCTCTCCAACCTCTCCCACCTCTTTTATCCTTTTTTATCCACTTTTATTCGCCTCATCCAATTGGACTTTGGCAAGGACCCATCTGACAAATTGAGCTCTCCGAAGCTCTCAAAAAAGATGTGTGCTTGCCTCGAGAATTATGAGCGATTACCAACACCAGCAAAAAAAGTGGAGGGAAAATGGGGTGCTCATCGCTCCCTGGAGACCCATTTGAACAAGAAACGTTTCGAGAGCTCGCGCGCGAAAAAAACATATATGTATTCTATGGACGATGAGCCACACCTTTTTCCCTCTTGCTTGCTCATAGGCAAATGTACTAAATTCACGTGTGACTTTTTTGTTATGTTTTTTTAATCTGAATAATATTTTTCTTCCTTCGCTCAACGTCCAAACAATAATTGAATTATACATTTTATTTTTTGCCTGAAAATTTTTTTTTGAATCTTGGTTATGTGTTTACTACCAATTCAAATTATAATAATTCGAATTTCTGAAAATATGTGACGTTTTCGATGAAATAGATAACCACTTTAGTAGATAATCATCATGAATTTGAGAAAACATTATTAAATGTGATGTTTTTTGGTCATGCATATATTTGTTTTCTTAATTTTATATACATAAGTACGTCCTATGTGAATATATCTGTCTCATTTCTTGACCTAGAACCGTATGACATGGCTCAAGTGAGAACTCTGATGTGTAGCTCTTCTATGTTCATAGATCTAGGCCATCAAATACACAAGATGGATATTTGGAGTTGAAATGGGATGGGTTTCTTTTTTTTGTGTTTGGATATAAACAAGCTAGACTCTTATATCTATCTACGGATGACTAAACTAGAATTGAGCCGAGCCTTTACGATTTTTGTTCAATATTTTGATTAGGTTTATTCTTCCAGTAGATCATCAATGGATCATAAGAATCCGGACTGAAAACGTAAATTGGTGCACCCATTTTTGTGGTCTAAAAACCTGAACCAGGTCCATTTCTCAAAACCGATCCAGCTCAAAAAGCTCTTTCTTCTGGCTTTTGTGTTCTTTTTCAGAAATTGTGAACTGGAAAGCAAACCAGTCATCAATATTTGTCTGATTTTTTGCAACCAGATTTTGAAAATGTTTTGCTGCGAAGGGATATTTTAGGACTTCATTTTACATCAAAGAACCCTCAATTTTTGAACATTGATTTCGAAGAAAAATTTGATATTTTTTGAGCTACAAGAGCTTCTAAAAATTTTTATGACGATATCTTTTCAAGATCTATTGGGTATTCAACCAGGTCAGTCATCGACAAAAGACTATATGTAGTTTGAACCGACTAAACAGCAGGTCAAAATAAGAGATTTTGAAACTTTTTAAAATTTGATCTACTTTTCGCTAGCTGACCTGCACGGATAAACAATACAAGTTTCTATAGAGCAAGTTTGACCCACTGAGTCACAAAGGTCGTTCAAACGAGCAGCCGACATTCAAGAGGTTTGACTGCCAGCTATGTTTTCGTATTTTTTTCACCCCCTCCCCCCTTTTTGAACACTGGTTTCAACCAAAAATTTGAAATATTTTGAAGAGCTTCCTAGAAATTGATGACGATATCTTCTCAAGATCGAAAATGAAAAATAGGAATTGTCAAGTAGAACACTCTCCGTCGAAAAACCTCACTTTTTTTTAAACCAGGTAGATTTTTGTGTAACTGACGAATCAGCAAAGTTAATCAACTTTTATTGGTGGCACCCTGGAATTTTCAAAACCTAGGAGTGAATTTCTCCGGATATATCCCCAATTTAGTCAACTATGTTACATCACCAGCTCGCTTATCTTTTTTGTTGAAATCCACAAGTAACATCCTTTGACATCACTTTCAAAATCTATTTCCATACCGGAATCGGGATATACACAACATCAACTACATTTTCCTCATGAAACAAAAAACATATTATAAATAAGGGAAACGAAGGCTAGTTAATCCACTACGCAACAAAAATGAAATAAGATGTCAGCTATTTTTAACCTTGGGTATAACCATTAGCTAATCTCCATAATCTTTTTCCAACATCAACTTATTCTTTGAGTAGAGAGTATAATTGAGAAGAACCCCTAGAAGAATCAGGTGTAGACTTCTCAGTGACTACTATGTACTCTCCGTTTCCTAATCCCCCCCCCCTTCTTTTACTAAAAATAGGTTAATTTTCCCAACCAAAGGTTACCCTAACACAATTTCCTCCAACATTTTTTTTTGTCGTCGTTGGCGTCGTCGTGTTGTGCTTCTAATTAATGTTGCTTGATCTTTTAACACCTATGATGTCTTCTGAATCGATCAGGAAATGGGCGAACAAAACTTTGTGTTGTTTACAAGCTCAAAAATCTTGTGTTCATAAAATATAAAAAATTCAATTTCCCCTTTTTTGTTTTAGAACTGAACTACATATGTGCCAATTCCATTACCCTTCCCAAAAAATAATGATCTCATAGTCTCTATATTTTTATACCTGGAAACATGATACATACATGTATCAGCTGAAATTTTGCAGATTTTCTCCATTTTATTCGAATTTCCTCCATCCTGAGTCACACATTCTTTTTTCCTGTGAACTTTTTTCGAACATTTATTTTTTCATATTTATGAAGGGTGTTAAGGGATTTGATTTTATGTGTTCTTTGAAGATTTGTATCCTTGTTTGTTGGAATTTTTTGCTCTTTTGTTTTCGTGATTTTTTTTGGACTTTTTTTGGACTGGGATTTTACGTGAGATTTATATATTGTTGTTCAAAACAAGATCATCCCAGGAATTTTATTTTTGGATGAAAAAAATTTTGATATCTTTGTTTTCATATTTTCACCCTGTTTTTGAGATTTTTTTAATTGAATTTTTTTTTGGTTTTCAACGTGACTTTATTTGAACAACTGAATTTTCAAAAAAATGTGGGAATGTAAATGTGGGAATGAAAAAAAAAAATGTGGGAATGTCTGAAATTCGGGAAAAAATTTGATACATTACATAATTTGGCTTTGATAAATTTTACTAGAACTGTTTTTGACCTCTAAGAACCCAAGAAATTTCTCTGAATTCGACCTGGTCTTTCTGAATCAGACCTTCTGAATCCGACCCTCTGAATCAGACCTTCTGCATCGCACCTTTTGAATCAGTCCTACTGATTCGCCACCTTCTGAATCGGTCTTCCTGAATCAGATCTTCTGAATCCGATCCTCTGAATCCGACCTTCTGAATCGCACATCTTGAATCAGTCCTCCTGATTCACCACCTTCTGAATCGGTCTTTCTGAATCAGACCTTCTGAATCGCATCTCTTGAATCAGTCCTCCTAATTCATCACCTTCTGAATCGGTTTTCACGAATCAGACCTTCTGAATTAGATCGTCTGAATCCGACTTTCGAGAATTCAAAAGACCGATTTCAGAATTGTTTTTTATTCATTGATTTTTTGTCCCCGAAATATTTAGAAATCTGACACCCACATGACCACTTTGATAAACAAACTTTTTCAAACTTTGATACACTAAACTAGAATTGTTAATTTTCCGCTTCAAATTTTTGAAGCCAATCTTTGACGCCCACAAATCTTCAAAAACACACGTCGATGTCCAAAATTCTAATTATAGAATGTCTCCCTTTCTATTGTCTACACCAAAAAATCACTATCCAAATAAAAAATTCCTGGAAGCTATCAAAAAGTCACATCCTCTGCTGCAAAGTTTATATATTCCTCATTTTCCGGAAATCCCATTTTTTTTTCTAAGAATAGGACTTTCACACCAGCAGTAGAAGATGAAGAAGAAGAAAAAACGCTCATTTCTAAAGATTCGCTTGCGTTCGCCTATAATCTGTGAATTTTGCCGTTGGCCATGTTTTTTCTAGCTTTCAGCTCGGCGAGCAAGGCAGAAAATTAATGTGTTGTTGATAAAAAGACGTTTACTGACGCAGTCAAAGTTCTTGAGGTATAACAAATTGTTTCAGATTTAGAGAAAAAAAAACAATACGTTTAGATGATTTGCCGACATTTACCGGGTTCGGTCACCTGCTAAATTTTCGAGTGAAATATTTCTGACCAAGCTAATGGGTGCCCGATTCTTCGCACGCTTCTTTCTCGTTTACCCAGAAGCCCTTTCAACGGAACCCGTATACCCATAAGCCCGTTTTCCCGGTCATCCGTTGACAAGACGCGGAAAAACGGGCGTTCGGGTAAGTGGGCGAACTTGACGGGGGCAAGCGATATCAAAATATCATGGGCGATCAAGCGTTTTTTTACAAACCTAATCTCACTCCACATTCTCTATGATTTTGGAAAATATACCGGATCTATTCAGCTACATTTTGACATACACTGTAGCATACCTATTTGTGACATTAGGTTACTGTACTTACACCTATCAAAAAGATGTATAAGTTCCCCATTATTTTAGCCAACAATCTCCGGGTTCGACCAGGTTCTATGTTTTCTTTAGCAAAAATCCTTCTACCACACTTTTACTCCAATCCTGATTTGTGAACTCTTATCTGTCTGACCTCAAAAGCTATTTACAAATTCCATGGCTCCACATTCATGTCTCCTCTTCTGAATAAGAAAAATGAGTGAGCGAGCGCTCTTGCTCACGCCTTTTTCTTGCCTTCTTTGATTCATTAAACATTCTTGCGCAAACAAATTAGAACCCCAAAAGAGGGTAGTTCACAGATTGCTTCGTAATTGTCTCTCTCACTGATTGACTCATCGTCTTGTTGTTTTTTTTTTGCTGTATATAATTTCAGGTTTTTTTTTGCAAGAAGTGTTTTCAGTTTCGTTCAGTCATGCCCTATTTTTGGCGATTTCTCTGAATGTTTACATTATTTTGAAAAACATCCCCATAAAATTGCACATAAACATACATATTGGAGTTACAATATATGACTAGTTGAACATGGTACAGTACTCTAAAGAACCTACGTATCTTATCATATAACTTATAGAGTTTTGTGAGTTTGAAGCTATTTTCAGAATTTTACCATTTTTTGTTATTGGATATGTGAAACATCACGATTCTTGACATCCGATTCAAACCGTTTTAGGGCTCTAATTCGAGCCGTTCTAGGCTTCCGATTCACACCGTTGTAGAGTACGATTCAGGCCGCTCTAGGCGTCCAATTCAGGTCGTTCTAGATGTTCGATTCAGGGTGTTCTGGATGTCTGATTCAGGCCGTTTTAGGTATTTGATTCAGGACGTTCTATATGTCCGATTAAGGCCGTTCTAGATATCCGATTCAAAGTGTTCTGGATGTCTGATTCAGGCCGTTCTAGATGTCCGATTCAAGTCGTTCTAGATGTCCGATTCAGGCCGTTCTAGATGTCCGATTCAGGTCATTCTGGGCGTCCGATTCAGGCCGTTCTAGATGTCCGATTCAGGCTATTCTAGATATCTGATTCAGGCCATTCTAGGCGTCTGGTTCGGGCCGTTCCAGACGTCGGATTCAAGCCGTTCTGGATGTCCAATTCAGGTTGTTCTAGGCGTCTGTTTTAGGCCGTTTTAGGTATTCTAATGAGGTCGTTCAAGGCGTCTGATTCAAGCCGTTCTAGATGTCTGATTCGGGCTATTCTGGATGTCTTATTCAGGTTTTTGTTTGAGGTTTTAGGCCTGAATCAGTATAGTCATAATAGTCATTCTATAGGTCAGATAGGAAACTTGAAATGTTTGGGTCTATTTCATGCTGATCTGAATCAAACCTTACTCAACACAAGGTTCGATTCAAAAAATTCCATTCCAAGAGTTATTCTCCGAGTTACTTTCTCTCCTCTTCTCTGAAAATGTAACATCCAGCTATAATGTATATATGCATAACTAGTCTTTGACCGCAAAAAACAGCATGTTCTATTCCTATTCAACACAAAAAATACACATCATCATTTACATCCCCCCTCCCCCTTCCCATAATAACTAGAAAATGTCATATTCTTTTGATGAGCCGGGCGCAATGTCAGTAGTCATGCATATCATATCGGAAAAGAGACATCTTTTCAACCCTATCGAGCCATTTTTTGCTCTGCAAGGTCAAAGTCATTTCCGCCACGGAAAACCAAAAAAAAATGTTTTTCTTAATTTTCCAGTGTTTTGACTTCTGAATTCCGAGAAATGTTTTTGTTTTTCCGTCTTGTTCGAAATGGAACTTTCTCACAACAACAACATTGTTCTGATTTTCAAAGACCTTCCCCTCCCTAATAATACCTCTAAAGATCTCTGATTCCGTGTATAGATATGTAACCTGAAATTATATATGCATAGTGGTTTGTACGAATTTCTATGCTTTAAAAATCTTATGTGCACTTTTTCGGATGTTGACAAAAACCTTGAGCACGTAAGCTTTTGAATATTTTAATGAGGTCGATGATACATAAGTAACTTTCAAATCTGTACTTAAAGACCAATGATCCCCCTTTGATTAGATCAAAGTAAAAAAAATAGGCTTAGGTGGGCCCAGTTTAACAACCAGGTAGCTCTATTCACCCCAGATGTTCTCTGAAGTTCTGTTTTTTAATAGCTCAGACAACTTGATAGTAATAATACAAATATTTGTTCACATAGTACATTGATATGTCATCAGCTATAAAAATAGATAAAAATAGGAGCATAGAACGACCCATATTCGGACAACAGGTTAGCTTAACTGAGGTAGTTCCTGATTTTCTTGCTAAAAAATTTGATAGCCCGTTGTTAGCTTAATTATATGTAGAACAAGCTTTCTTGAATATCGGCCTTTTTCACTAGGGGCGTGGTCTATTTCCGGGTTTACCAGGATTATACGTATTAAACTAGTCCTCAAATTTAGCGGAGAGCAATGAAAAATGAGTCTAGGTAAACCTTCTCAGTTTTATAGACATTTTTAAGTTCAGACTATGATTCTACAGTAGTCCTACTTTTTTCCCAGTGGCTTTTTCTTAGATTCTTTGACTTGCTTGTTAATTAGACTTAATTGACAAGGGTTCAAGAACCTTTTATTGTTCAACCTGGTACTTTGTCAGGTTTTTCTGGATCACACATGTCAAAGTGGTTTTTCAACTAGCAGGTCTCCATTTATCATCTCTAATCAGATTTTGATGTCATTGTTTTTAATTTGGACTCTCATCTATTGTAATGAATATGAACCAGACGAATTTAGAACATCGGGGTACTGTGGTTCCAATTTTCGTTATCCAATATTCCAGATTCAGAATCTCTTATGTGCAAATAAATGTTCCTTGAAAAGTGAACTGAAATGTTCATTTTGACCTAACAAATGTTTCATCACAGGCGATTTCTTGTAGACCTGCCGAAGAGCTTCAAAAGGGTATGAAAGAATGGTGACAGGTCTTCTAAAAAGCGGCTAAAACGATGCAAGCTTGCGTAATATATGTAGCAAAATGGCATGTGTCGCGCAAGTCTGCGGGATGGCTACAAGAACTACTCGGGGAAAAAACGGCAAGCGTGTCGCAAGGCTTTTTCCTTGTCGCAAGCTTGCGGCAGTTTGTCGCAAATTTGCGACACATTTTTTCTGGCGCAAGGGTGTCGCAAGCCGTGCAGTAGTTTTGCTGCTAGATGTCGCAAAGCTTGCGACTATTGGCACAAGAACACCGCAAGCTTTGCGACAGCCGTATGTCGCAAGTTTGCGACAAGGAAAAAGCCTTGCGACACGCTTGCCGTTTTTTCCCCGAGTAGTTCAGTTCAAAAACAATTCCGAAAAAAACCCGAGTCCAACTACCGTACTCTCCCCCTCCTACCAATTCATCGCTTCCTCTTTCATTTGTACTTTTTCTCTAAACATCCTACTTGGAACGATGTCTTATCCACAATAACAACTATAAATTCTCAAGGAGATGATGCACTTTTTTGTTGTGGATGTTGAACTCGGAAAAAAAAAATTGTTCATATTATTCACGTACCCATCCCTCTTCAGTTTTTTTTTGTTGTTTTTGTTATTATTAATATTATCCTTTTTTCTTTCTTATGAGCCAAACTTTGATCACCTAGAGTTCCTTCAACAAAAAACCTCGAAAATCCATTTATGCACCTTTCTCATGTCTAACTGTTGTGATGTGTGTATGTTGTGCCGACCCCTCCTCTATTGTTTACGGAACTTGCTCACTTCAATTACGCACTGCTTCCACATATTTTTTATATGGATGAAGAAGAAGAAGAAGAAGAAGGAAAACTTCTTTGCGAAGAAAGAAAATAGAAAAATTTAGTAGCGCGCCTCGATTTTTGAGTAGAGTAGAGTAGAGTAGACGTACTTCAGATAAAAATTGGATTTCTTCGTTTGTCATAAGGTGTTTTAGATTTTTCATTTTTTTCTCGCCATTTTTTTGAGGCAGGAAAAAATGTAGAAAGAGAAGAAATTAATCGGCAACAGTTGTGCTCCTCGTTTGAAACCGTCCGACCTTCTGAGTTTCTTTTTTTTTCTTCTTCTTCTTCCTCTTCTCTTGATATTTTATTTCATTTTCGTTTTTCGACTTTTTCAAAAAAAAAAAAAAAATGAATGAAAAGTCTTTTTTGTTTTATTTAGAATTTTTCGTGGACTATGCGATTTTTTTTCTGTGAGCATGGGAAATTGAAAACCGTAGTCTTCTTGTACTTTTTTCAATCATCTTGATCACGAATACCAGGCGAACTGAACAACCGGTAATTTTAGATTGAAAAGTCATATGTTGTTGAAACCAGGCTTCATCTAAAATTGCCAACCGGCTTATATCCTTCGAGTCGGGCCGTAGACTATTATCTAGACCCTTTTTTATCAGGCTTGCTACTAATCAGTATGTATCCGACACTGGCTAGAATGCCAACAGGCCGTTCAGACCAGGCTGGGCAATCTAGAAAGCCGATTCTCGGCTTGATCTGAATTTTGAATGCAGACCTAGACTTTGGGTAAACCGGGCTCATACTCCTAAATGTTTTCGGCCTTTCCATACGCCCTTTTTATGCCAGGCCTGATACTAACAAGTATCTGACAATTACCGGGTTAGAAAGTGTGATATGTTCTGTCTGTCAGGCTGTTCAAATTAGGCCTGGCAATTCAGATCGATCTTCTATAGCTGGTTTATATCTAGAACCTGGTTTATATCTAGAACCTGATCTATGAAGGCCTGATCTAGGACAAGGCTAGGACCAGAAAATCGGCCCGAGAGTCTGGTCCGTGTTTTTTATATGCTCTATTCTGTCTGACAGGCCGTTCTTTTTATTAGGCCTGGCAATTTAGATGGGCCTTCACTTGGTCTACCCAGGCTTTCAGAACGGACAGAAGCTTTGGGTTGACGTGGTTCGGCCTGATCTACAAAGAACTGACTGATCTAGGAAAAAGCTAGGGCCAGAAAATGAGCCTAAAAATTCGGTAAGAACCAGTATCTAACGGTTGCCTAATTACCTCACCGGGACTCTGGGTCAACCGGGCTCATATCCGAAAAAAAAACCAAAGCCTTGTCCTAGTCCATAGGAATGCCAGGCCTGGTTGTAGTCTGAACTCAGCCAACACTGCTTCAAACACTTGTCCGACATTTACCGGGTTGTGCTGCTGGCTATATTTTTGTACACTCCCATGTTTGTAGCCTCTAAACTCATCTATCATTCCAATTAACTATAAATTAGTTATCCGGTCAGGCAGGTCATCCAACTGTAAAATAAATGTACTTTGGCCTGAACCTTTTTTTCATGCAACTAGTTCATTTTTTGCTGAATGACATCAAGTGTTAAAAAATGACTATAAAAATTATGGTTCCTGATTTTTGATCCAGACAACTCAGACTTGAACTTTTTTCTAGACATCTTGATCCCAATTCTTTCGGTTATTCTTTGAATCTTGATTTGTGACGTCAAAAAACAAGGTAATCGAGTTTAGCGCAGAGGTTTTTTCTAAACCTAGTTTTCATCTTTCTTGTGTGTTCTGGCAGATTTGAGCTTGAACATGTATATATTGAAGAACAGGTCCAAATCATGGGGCATTCAGGCTTATTCCCTGAGAAGCCTTCTCATTCTTAGCCTTGATGTTTTCCTATAAACCAATATTCTAAGAATCTACGTAAGACAACTTCTTCATCCATGAATAAAAATGTGAATCTCTATAGCAACATGAATAAAACATGATAATAATGTTCCAAGCCTACGGCAATTTGAAACTTTTTTTTTTTTTTTTTAAATCACAAAATACACTTTTACGTAGCTCTCTTGGATTAATAGACCTTATCATTCAAAAAAAAATTTAATGACAAAAAAAAAAGTGTTTTTTTAATGACTTGTTATTGGTCTTGGGGTCGGTTCAAAATTCATCATCATAACATTTGCCTTTTATTTACAAATTTGAGTGTTTTTGAAAATTCTGAAATTTGAGAATCACCATTCTTGGAACCGAAATTTTTTTTTGTTTTGTTTTCCGTTTTTCCCCTCCCATTTTCGCTCTAAACATAATTATAGAGTATATGTACATTCCAAAGTTCGTGAACATTTTCCCACAAAAAAGGTTTTGTTATGCTCAAAAAAATCTTCGAACTTTTTTTTATTTCATTTCTTCGTTTTCTGGTTGAAGACAAATTACGAATGTAAATTTTTCCTCGGCATGTTTTTTTCTCGCCCGAAAAAAAACTATGTTCGTTTTCCTTTATATAATCAGTGGCTTTGACTTGGGGCGAAGAAAATATATATATTATATTTGGGATTGTTATTTAGAAAAGCCCCTGTAATTCTTGTGACATTCTGTCTGGGAAAATATATGAGTTAAAAAAAAAAAGTTTCGCAAAGACCGGGGTTCGAACCCACAACCTCACGCGTACCAAGATAGCGCGCTAACCAGTAGGCCACACATCACATGTCGAATTGCAATACTATTTCTATAGAATTGATAGGGGGAAACATCATAATTTTTGCTAGTTGACGTGCAAACTTTTGGTCTCTCATTAAACTTCTTTAGAAATGCGACTCACCGCTTTTTTCTTTGCAAAAAAAAATCATTTTCCTTTTCATTAAATAATTTTTCTTCACCTTCGTTAGTCACATTCAATATTTTTTCTCATGCTTTTGATGCTTTAAAATCACAAGGACTCAATTTTTGATTTCTTTAAAAATATTTTGGAAAAAACATCTAGTTTCATTTTTTTTTCTACGTATTTTTCCACATCCTGATTAGTCATATTATTCGTTTTTTATTTCGCTTGTGATAAAGAGAGATTTGTCTGATGATAATCTTTAATTTTATTCATTTCTATTACAGATCAGATTGAGTCAAATATATATAGAGAATGCACGTATGAATGAACGACACCAATATAACATGCCTCGATATACGTGTCGCTATAAAGAGCACTGGAATTGATGATTGGACAGAGTGAGTTCGAGTTGACTTAGTAAAAAATTTGGCGATTTTTGATACCCAACACGATATATTTCGTGTATTCCAAGTTTTGGAGCAAATATGAGCTCAAAAGAGCCCAAATATTTGGCTTCTGGGGTGTCGGAAAATTGAGCTTAACATGATTCTGAAGTTCTTTTTGCATAATACTGTCTTTAGAGCACGAAATACTAAGAATCTTATTCAAAAAAAAAAAAAAAATGAAAACTGAGACTGATAAATCTGGAAAATGCTGTTGTTTCTAGAGCTATGCCTTCCAGTTACCCGGAGTTAGGATTGCCTAAATGGGACCTTTTTTGAAGTTGCTCTGAATTGGTTACGTTATGTTTAAAAATAAGGGATTTTAATTTCCAGAAGTCGGAGCAGCTTACATTTTCGTGTTTTATTTTCGACTATTTTTTTCTGCAAAAAATTTTAAAGGGAAAATTGCCAGTTTAGTTTACAAAAGAGCGTCCAACTTTCTCGGACCTGAACAAGTCTGACCATTGTTAATTCCAGGAAGTTCTAATCTTCGATCCCACAAAAAAGTTCCCCTTCTCTCTCTACGTGCCAGCAGTTTGTTTCACAGCTCATAGTCCATTGTCACTAATCAGTTCATCATTTTCACATAAACAGGGGCATGTTTCTTTAAAAAAGCCGAGTCGCTCAATCAATATTGTCAGTTGTCTATGATGACAGGTGTTGGACGAGAGATGTCATGTTCTTTTGTGACATGAATGAATTCGAATCAGGGATTTTTACAGAATTCTCAGCGTCCGATTATTCTTCTTCTTCTGCTATATCCTTTTGTTTATCGTCGGTTTGATTGGAAATGGCGGTGTTATTTGGACGGTGGCCAGAAATAAACGCCTTCAATCAGCGCGCAATGTGTTTTTGCTCAATTTAATCTTTACTGACCTGGTGTTGGTCTTCACTGCCATACCGATAACCCCTATCTATGCGCTATCAAAGACATGGATATTCGGCGAAGTTATTTGTCATTTGCTACCCTTACCCAATTCTTGCTCGGTTTTTGTGACGAGTTGGAGTTTGGCCGCGATTGCATTGGATAAATTTATGCATATTAACGATCCGACAAAGTCGCCAGTTTCAGTGAGTTGAATTTGTTTTTTTGTTCACTATATTTATATACAAATTTCAAGTGTTCTAGAAATTTTCTGATTTTTTAAATGTCGGAATAGGTTTTGGCAGAAAATTAGATATTTTTTGACACCCAACATGATATATTTTCAGAATTTTAAACTTTGGAGCAAGGTTGTGCTCACAGAGAGCACAGAAAAAAGTTTGTGCTCCAAAATATGGCTTGTGGGGTGTCTAACGAATTGAAATTAAGAGCTGAACACAACTCTGAAGTTTATTTTCCATAAAATGTATTTTGAAGCACGAAAACTTAAAAAAACAAATTTTTATAGGAGTTCTAAAGTTTCTCGTATTTTTCTGATGCTAGAACCAGTTTCAGTGCAAAACGTGGTGAACTTTGACACCCAACATGATATATTTTTAGATTTTCAATTTTTGGAGCAAGGTTGTTCTCAAAGAGAGCACATAAAAAAATTTTGCTCCAAAATTTGGGTTGTGTGGTGTCTAAAGAATCGAAATTTTGAGCTGAATATGATCCCGGTATCAATTTTCCGTTAAAAAAGTGCCTAGAGCTATAATTCAAGCCTTCAGAGCAACCCTGGTTTCATCCCAAGAATTATCACATAAAATAACCCGTTGTGTCTCCGAATGTACAATAACTACAACTTAACAAAATCTGCAAACTGTTTTCTATGTTAATATGACGCAGTTCTCATTCTTAGAATAAATATTTCTGCATTTGCAGCAAAAACATAATTATATTTGCGGTCTTAATAACGAGTTCAACTCCTGATCAACTTATACGCAAATTCTATATTTCAGATTCGTCAAGCCTTAGCCATCACCACATTCATTTGGACAGCATCAACACTTCTGAATCTACCCCTCGTATTTTCTTACAATCACGTCGATGGTAGTTTCTACGGGAACCAGAGTGGAAAACCATATTGTGGCCATTTCTGTGATGAAAATTGGGCATCAGTGCATTCGAAGCAAATGTATGGAACCAGTGTCATGTTATTACAGGTACATCGATTCATTACCCAAGTCCAAAAATATGTATAAACAAACCTTGTTTTTCAGTTCGTCGTTCCAATGATAATCATCACCTATTGTTATTTCAAAATTTTGCAAAAAGTGAGCAAGGATATGATTATACAAAACGCGCAATTCTGCCAATCACTAACGCAGAAGCAGAGAAGTGATGCGACATCCAGGAAGAAGAAGGTCAATTATATCCTGATTGCAATGGTGGCCACATTCATTGGCTGCTGGTTACCATTGACAGCTGTTAATTTGTTCAGAGATTTTTGTAAGTTGAGATTTGGGCCGTTTTGAGTCCGCCAACATCGATTTTTCAGCGATAGACATCAAATTCTTTCGAGAACAACCATTTCTTGTATCTTTAATTGCGCACATCATCGCCATGTCGATTGTCATTTGGAACCCATTGCTTTTCTTCTGGCTGACTCGCAAACAAAAACGATCGGGTCTTAGCAAGATTCTCAACTCGACCGAGGTAAGCATCTCGAACTTCTGAATGATGAAGTAACATGGTTATGTTCGAACTATATATATATATAGATGTGTCCACTCCCTTTGTTCCTTCTTCTACTTCTACGTAGATATGGTATCTTTTGTAGGTTGTCGCGTCATTTGCCAGTCGTTTGAGTCATTCTGTCAGAAAATCGACGTTGAGGAGGAAAAATATTGATAGGTAAGGTGACTAAAATGTCTATTTGATCTAACTTTTGGTGCTTGGATGTGTATACTGTCTTTTGTTTAGTTGCTCGTGTCACAAGAAAAAGCTTTTTTCAAAAAAAAAAAAAAAGCAGAATAATTTCGATCTGAGCATGATTTGTCTATGGCAGAACGTAGAAGTACGGAACCGTTGCGGAACCGTATGAGGAGCGGACTGAAGCAGTACTGGAGCCGTACCAACTTTGTACTGGGACCGTACCGGAACAGTAGATCAGAGTAAAACAGAACCTGTACTGAATTCGTATCGGACTCGGCGTAGACCCCTAGCGGATTCGTACCGGGGTGCAAAGACCGTACCAAGGCGGTAGCAAGGCCGTACCAATCCCGTACTAAGGCATTACTAAGGCCGTACCAAGGCCGTACCAAGGCCGTACCAAGGCCGTACCAAGACCGTACCAAGGCCGTACCAAGGACCGTACAGAAACTGTACTGGAACCGTACCTGAAGATTACCGAAGCCGTACAAGGACTGTACTGGAACCGTACTGATACCGTACAGGAATCGTAGAAACTGTACTGGAACCGTACAGGAACCGTACTAGAACCTTACAAGAACCGTACAGCAACCGTACAGCAACCGTAGGAACCGTACTGGGATCGTACAGGAACCGTACAAGGACCATACAGAAACCGTACCGGAGCGTTACAGGGACCGTACTGAAACCGTACCGGAAGCTTACCATAGCCGTACAATAACCGTACCGAAACTGTTCAAGAGTCGTACCAATGCCGTACAGGAACCGTTCTGGAACCGTACCGGAAGCTTACCAAAGCCGTACAATAACCGTACCGAAACTGTTCAAGAATCGTACCAATGCCGTACAGGAACCGTTCTGGAACCGTGCTAGAACCGTACCGGAGGCGTTCGTACCAAAACCCTTTCAAAGCCGTACCATAGGCGTAACTTAGCCGTCATGAATTTGTTCGGAACCTGTACTAAATGCCCACCGATACCGGTACTGAACCCAAACCAAGCGCGTTTTTTAACCGAAGTAGTTTGTGTATCGAACCGTACCAAATCTATGTTAGTTCAGTAAGAAATCCGTATTATAACCGTACCAAATTTTTTTGAATAGAAACGTAAATTCATGACAGTGTTTCCTAGTCTCGACTAAGTTAGATGAAGGTTTTTCGATTTCAAAATCTCGGTGTAAGCATGAATTTTAGCAACAGAAAGTACCGAAACTGTACGGATCCCGTACTGAATCTGAACTAGTTTTCTGCCAAACCCAAAACTAGCATGACCGTACTGACCGGTTGATACTTGCTTGTGTTAGACATACGCATGTTCCTCTAATCTTAAAAACCCCAAATTTCATAAAATGAATACCTTCCATTTTTCCAGGGTTCGAAAAAAACAGGCGGTTCTGGATTCCGAGGGATCCAGCTACACGACCTGCTCCCGACCGCTTCTCATCCGTCAAGACCTTCAGCAAACGCTTTCTAACGGCTCCAGCACCACCGATATGCTATGATGATGATGATGATGATGATGTGCCTTTCATCTTGAATAGATCACAATTATTTTACACCACCGGTATTTTTTGGAAATTTTCGACCCCTAACAGGGAACCCCGTCATGTTCATTAGTAGTCCATTAACACGATAACCCATCAACGTGCACCATAATCGGGTTTTTGTTTTGTTTTTTTTTCTTCTCGTAATTCTGACGTTTCTTCTTTTTCGCCATCATTGTTTTGTGTGTAAATCTGTTTCTTTTTTGCTCTTCTTTTTTACATAATAAAGATTTTGAACTGAATTTGCGTAATTGATACGAAAACGAATGACGTCCTAAGAGCATTTGTGCTCAGTTGCACTTGAATGAATAAGGTTACTCAGAAAGAGAAGAAATTGAAGCAGATCATTAAGACTGGTCTTATTTCGAGTTTATCAGGTAATATTAAGGTCGAGGATGTTATTACTAGGTGCCCGAAGCTGTTCGATGAAAATCAACAAACAAAAATTTGAAATAAGAAGTTTAACTTTTTTGAAATGGTCCTTGCGAAACTTTTTATAAACCTATTTTGACTTTTTCAAAGAAACAAGAACCAAAAAAGGGATATTGTAAACGTTTCCACTTGAAAAGTCTTTTCGTGATCATCAAAAATGAAGTTGTCAGTTTGATCACCAACTTTGGTTATTTTTCCTTTACAAATTACAAGGTATCATCACCAATGTTGCAGTTCTGAAAAAAATCACGTAAACAAATCACAGAACATCCGACTGTGCTGCAGAATGGGTATATATTTAACAGGTTGCAAAAAATATTTTCCATTTCGCAAAAGCAATTTAGTATTTTCTAACTTGCTGTGAAATAATATTCTAAAGTTTGTTAAAGGTGGGGTAAAGGGACTCGGCAAGTTGCTCTTAAATGAAAGAGCAAATTTTTTAGGTAAGACCCATGACGGATTTTTCAACTAAAAGTCTAGTATTCGAGAAAAAAATCTTCAAAGTTAAAAATTTGGAAACTTTCAACGTATGTTAAACGTTTCCAAATTTATTTTTCCAAATGAAATTTTCTCGAAAAATAGACTTTTCGATAAAAAATCCCTCCAGGGTCTAACCTAAAAAAATGTGCTCTTTCGTTTGAGAGCAACTTGCCGAGTCCCTTCACCCCACCTTTAACATCTATTAAATTTTAGAAAAAATGGCTTATCTTCTCATTAAAAAACAATGGAAAAAATTAGTTTGTGAATCAAAAAATGATTGTCACGTAGTTTTTCCAGATCAAGTTTGGGAAAATTGAGCCTTGTTTGAAAAGCCAGTTTCAATGCGAAAGAATTTTGAACACCCAAAATGATATATTTTCAGAATTTCAATTTTCGGAGCAAGGTTGTGCTCACAGAGAAAAAAATTGTTGCTTCAAAATATGAGTTGTGTGGTGTCTAACGAGTTGGAATTTTGAGCTGAATATGATGTTGGTACCAATTTTCAGTAAAAAAGTGCCTGGATCTCTATTTCAAGCCTTCAGAGAAACTGTGGTTTCATAGAGCCTTGTTTGAAAAGCCAGCTTGATCGAAAAAAAAACAACTTTGAACCATATGACCAGATCATCAGACCAGATTTCAAACATTTCATTCCAGCCAGTTACATTTTTTTTTAAATAAAGACTTGGACTGCGGGATTATAGAGTAAGTCCGAGCAAGGCTCAAATGGCTCTACTTTTGACCCGATTCAGTGAAACGGATTTTTAATCAATTAATTGTCATCAATAATCAGAGAAAACTAGAATTCTGCAATTTCGCCATCAGATGAAATGAAAAGCCTCGATATTATTTAGTATAATTCTGGGGATCTTCTTGGACCACTCTATCCACCCCTGCTTTCCTGATTCGATATCACGTTTCAAATTACTCTCAAAACAAAGTGACTATATATTTATGTATGTATATTCAAAAATACACACCACTTATTTATCCATGTTATTGTTATTTTCTTCTTGCAGCTTTCAAATCCAAAAATCAACCATTTCTTTTTCTTTTCCCTTCTTGTCTTACAAATTCCATTACACCCTATCCCTCCATGTCCGAATAATCAGAAAACAATCAAATTTCCTTGGACTCGGTCCCCCGCCCGATTGGTGCATGCATGTGAAACCAGTGTATTTTTTTTCATTATATATTTTTTTTCTTGGTATATGATGTTTTTTTTTTCTTGTTGCAGAATAGATAGTGAACACAGTCTCGTGTATGTCCGTTAATCCACGAATCCACCAAAAAAAAAATAACACAACACAGCACAACACAACGAGGAATATATTTTTTTCCATCAGTGAATAAATTCATAGGGGGAGGGGGTAACCCCGCCCCACATTTTTGTCGTCTTCTGTTTTTTGAGAATTTATTTTCTTTCTACTACGTCTTCTGGCGTTCCTTACCTAAATCGTTAACATTAATGGTATTGTTTATCATAATCTAGTATATACTTTTATAGCTGTATAGTATACCTAAATTTTCTCACAAAATCACCTATTTTTTAGTGAAATTATTAGTAGCACCCAAACAAAAATGTATTTTTTGACTTTTCCAAAAAAAACAAAATTCTTCTTCCGCCTTCAAGAAAAACAAATCAAAGTTCTATAGAACATCAAAAGAGGAGAACATTGAAAATTTCAGATTTTTTTTCTAGGTAGCTGATTTTTGGAGTATATTTTTCCGGTTTTCACACCGAGTACCGTAAATCCAGGTCTAGTACTTTTAGCCTATATTATATCACTTTTAGTAGTCCCAGTTCGTATTATCCAGATTTATTTGTTGCCATAGGATTACTGTATTTCGAAGCACCAGAGTCTGGTAATAGTCGCAGAAGCGTAAATGAAGAATTTATTTGCTACAAAGATCAAAACTACAGTAATCCGATGACTAAGATCAATATGTATATCTACAGTAGTACCAACTTGTAAAATGTAAATATTATTTGATATCCGGTTGAGAATCAATGACATAGGATGTCTTCTGGAGTATCTTTGTGAAGATTCTAATGACCTGATGTGTTAAAGATGGAGTTAATGGAATTGGCAAGTTGCTCTCAAATGAAAAATCACATAGTTTTAGGTACCATTCTCTAGTTTTGGAGAAAAAATCGAAAATTTTCACATATATACGTTGAACTTCTCCAAATACCCAACTTTGAATTAGTTTTATCAAAAATGTGTTTTCATTTAAGAGCAATTCCACCTTTAAGTAAAATTCGTTTCATATTTTTTTAGTTTCAGAAAGTTTAACCTATCACTGTCAATTGCATTAGTTTCATAACAGACTATCAAACATTTCTGAAATAAAATTTCAAATAAAAACTTGATAGGTAACTTGTTGAAACATAGAACACAATAAAAATCATGGATCAAATTCTAAGTTGACCCAACATGTCTAAAGTACCTCAGCAGTATTTAGTTGACGTGTGAATTGAAACCTTGACAGTCGGACTGCCTATTAAAGAGGGCCGCCCATTCATCCAGTTCACCAAGCCTAGTTTTGAACTTGTTGAAGTATTTTTACATTACTCTCCAATTTCAAATGTCCAATTCTATTCAATATTATTCTTTTTAGGTTTACCCACCTTAGCTCTGATTTTTCGTGTGATTTCATCTGAAGTATCTTATCGTAGACCCACACATCTTCTAAAATCATTCTCATTTCCAAGAAATTTTCTAGAATTCCAAAAACAAATAAATCCCCAATCACAATGCGATTCGTCTTTATTAGAACTCTTTTTTTTATTCTTCGAAACTCCACCCCCAAATTCTGTTTAATTAACCAGTTTTTTTTTCGAATAACAACGTACATATGTATGTAAAGTTTTTTTTTGTGAGTTAAGAAATAGAGAAATATTTTTAACTCATCTTATGTGTAAAAATAATAATAAGCTAGAAGAACCCAAGTTTTCTTTGTTCTCATCTATACTGAATCGAATAATTCGTTGCATAACATATTTTTCATTCTTTCATAGAGAATCTAGCCAAACAAGATGGTAAAATTGCTCAACTTGGTCATTTTGGTGCTATGCGTTATTATTGGCAACTGTTTCACTGTTCCGTGAGTTGTTCTCTTGTAAATGTGGTCAAGTGGATAACACCCTTGCCTACTAATCAGAGGGTCTTGAATTCAACTCCATCCAACTTGGATTTCTTTTTTTTCCAGAAATCACAATCGCTTGAAAAAATGGTACAGTTGGGGAAATGATATCGAAGTGGCGAAAAAATGGTTAGTACAGTGGGGAGTCACACATAGTTGAACCTTTCTATTTCAGTCCCCCGTTTTTTTTCAATAAATTATTCACGAGTTGAGTCCATTATCAAGATTAGTGTTTTTTTGTAGGTATGACTGGCAAAATGTTCCATCCATGCAGCATAAGAGGCAGTTTGATGAGGATGGATTTCTTCTGGAATGAGAGGGGAGAAGGAAGATGATAACGATAACGATGATAATCATAATTGCTTATTGGATCAATAAATTTTATGAATGTTTACTGGGTTTTTGAGATTCTGAATATACTTTGCGTGTGGATATATTTGTAGATATCTTGATTCTGGATGTTTCCAACAACTCGGAATAGAATATAACATTGAACACTAGCCTCTGGTCGCATAATGAATTTTGTGGAAGTCACAATCGCTCTATGACGTTGCTGAAAAACTGGGGTGATTGCGAAGACCTGAACTGACAAATCTGTGATAATGAAACTTACTCAAGTAACACAATTATAGAATAACGGTCACAATACTTGTAGCATTTCACTTGTCGGCTATTAAAACGTATCATTAAAACATTTTTGCGACATAGTGCATCGACTACAACACATTCCACATCCCTAGAATACTCATAATCATTATAGGTCGATGTACCATGTCGACAAAAAACGTGAAGCCTTTTAAAAACCTTCATATTTTAATCCCTAAATTAACAACACCAATTGTTAAAAAAAAACCTATGGAATCAAACAGTTTCATTGATTTTTTCACACAAAAAATGGTGAAAAGTTGACAATGAGATTTAACAAGGGAGGTTCGCGAGCTGTTACTTTCACTTTTTTCTCAAATTTTGTACACTTATGTAGTTTGACCTTCTGATCATCATGGTATATTTTTTATCCACCGGAAATTTTTGTGAAAAAAGTTATGAATTTTCAGACATTTTTTCACTACACATCATAACTGTTATAAAATAAGGGCAACACAAAATAAATTAATTTGTACTCACGTGAACATTTTTCAAAGGTAAATGTCTCATTTTTTCTCTCGAAAATGGTCATGAAATAACTTTGATCTATCATAACTTTTTTCACAAAAATTTCCGGCAGATAAAAAATACACCATGATGATCAGGAGGTCAAACTACATAAGCGCACAAATTTTAAGAAAAAGTTGAACGTAACAGCTCGCGAACCTCCCTTGTAAGCTATTGAAGAAGTTAAGTTTTTAAGAATTCCAATGCATTTTATTTTCATTTTTGTATATATCGAAAGCTTAGGAAGACAATATGCTGTTTTGTTTTTCTGTATAAAAAACTATTTTCAAAATAAAACCAATACAAAAAACGTAATAACCTACCCGTGGGACGGTTTACTAATCACGAAAATATATAGTCAAAAAGTAAAAAAATAACGTGAAAACAAAAAAAAAGCTGAAAAGATTGAGAATATCCATATCCAAATCAAGGCTAATAGGTGGGCAAAGTGTTTTTGAGGTAAAATTTTGGTACAAGATATTTGATTGAAAACACTTTCTGAGCACAATCTACGAATTTTTAAACTAATCTTTCATTTATTCAAAAAATGTAATAAAAAATCGATCCGAAATAAATAATTACAATGACACAGAACAATGCACGTTTAATGATATGAAGTTGATGTTGAAGTTTTCCGAATTCCGAAGCAACATCCTTCGTTGGTTGTGGTGAAGGGGCTGGTGGTGGGGAAGAGTTATCCGGGAGGTTGATAGCGACAAGAGCATGCGGATCATCTTCTGCAAAAAAATGTATAGCTTTGAAAGACATAGCTCGTTTTGCTTACCAAGAACAACAACATCATCATCTTCAACTCTTGATGTGAAGACGTCTGAACTTCCAATGGATGTTGAGTTGATTCCACCGTTCTCCAGAATTTCCATATCATTCTTCGGGGGTTCGAGAAGAGATTGAGGGTCGAAGGAGAGACCCTTGGTCTCGAACAATTTGTCGAGATGAATCTTCTTAGGAAGTTCGGTGATATCAAATCCAAGCTTGAAGGTGAAATCCGATGGAAGATTGTCACTTATAAACTTCTCAATGACAACAATGAAAAATGTGAAAGCAGTGAGCATCAGGTTCAACGAATAGATTTGCACAATTTTGGGGACACCTCCACTACCCGGTGGCATCTTTGAAATCATCTCATAGCCATAGAGCCCTTGCAAAATTGAGTTGAAGATCAGAATCCCTAAGGAAACAACAAATGTGTCAATCCAGAATGATGCCAGAAGAATGAGTGTTGTTATCATCATTGGTAAGAATAGAGTGGCTCCAAAATATGGGACATGTCGCTTGAATTCAAGGCCAAACTCCAAAAGTGACCAATACATGGATTCCATCTTGCCTGTCACGTTCTGCTCACATCCACCAGGTCCCCACAAACAATGATTTCTCCATGTGCCTGAAGTGAAATCCAATGAATTGTGGATTCAGATTCTCCTAACTCACTCAAAATCTCCCACCCTCCAACATGTCGTTTATCTTCCCCTGTTATTGGATCATAGCTCAATCGAATATTTGGTGGTCTGTTGGATGGGTTGGTCATGTGTATTTGAGCATAGTTATACACCCAATCGGTCATGATAATTGGACACCGTTGGGTGTCAAATGGCCATGCGGTGAAGTCAAACACACACGTGACGTGGAATGAATAGGTTCCGGTTACATAGACATCCCCTTTGTTGGAGACAATTGCCGGGTTCTCGTGAAGATCTATGTTCCAATAATTGCCACGAGCGCTGAAAAAAAGTTTCTGAACTGTTCCTATCTGAAACGATCTGAATCTAAAACTAATAAAAGATAACATCTAAAAAAGATCAACACTATTTGGCAGAAAAAAACGGGTTACTGTGGTTTTAAACGAAAACTCACGCATTGTAAAGTGCAAACGATGGGATCCACACTTTCCAGGCTGAAAATTGAAGATTGGTAGTGTTTTTGTAGTCCTGTGGGTTCCACGTCAAGTACTCGTCTTGCCAGGAGGCTGCCAATCTACCGTGCACCAGCATGGTTTGCTCGTTTTCGTCCTGTGAAAAAAAAATGGGCATTGGATTCAGAAAAGACAGAGAAAAACAAAAAATCCGGGCCAAGACCAGGTGGAGATCCGGCGGAGACCAGGCCCTAATCAGTCCGAGACTGAGAGAAAACTGGACCAAGACCGAATCAAACACTTGTCAACAGTTTTTTCGAAAAATCGTTTTCAAAACCGAGCGGAGACAGGGCTGAGACCGTGCTAAGAACAGGCCGTAACTGGGCTGAGACTGGACCGAGACCCAACCGAGATCGGGCTAAGACCAGACGATATCGGGCCAAAATAGGGCTGTAACCAGACGTGGAACAGGTCATAACCGGACTGAGTCAAGGCCGTAACCCGGCTGAGACCGGATCTAGACCGAAGAAAACACTTGTACTGTTTTCCGGATAACCTTTCTCAATGCCAAGCAATGATCGAGTCAAGAACAGGATGAGAGCGGACCGTAACCGCACCAAGAACAGGCCCTAACCGGGTTGATACCGGAAACATTTTTCGATAAACAAATCGTCCTCAAGACCACTGTAACTTTTATGACCCCTCATACTCACAATCTTCTCCACATGACTTATATCAATATAAACATTCACATCAAGTCTCTTTGTCTCATCCTTCAACGGACGATGATTTCGAGGATATCGTTTTGAATCCGTCAAAGAATCGCGCAGTTGATTCACGTCTTTTTGAGCATTCGCCAAATATAACACTGAAATCCAGATCTGCTTTCCTAATTATAGAAAAATTGAAAAATTATAGCGAACCTGTGAAAAGTAATAGCCACCTCATCGCATTGAGCAAATTGATGAGAATGAAATGTTTATTATTCACCAATGATCGTCATTTGATAGGGTGTTTATATATGTCTCAAGTTTCGTATGTTTACGTAATCGTTTCCTATCCTATTTTATGATATATGATTTTTTGTGACATAAATAGGATAGAGAGACTTACATAGAACAAACTTCATCACCGAAGAGTGTTTTTTAACCACCAGGTTTTTGGTGAAACAGGTGAAGTGTATTTTATCAATAGCTGATAAATATGGGGTAAGTTAAGAAAATTACCGAGTAATAACTTCTGTATTTTTTTGCTTAATTTGAAAAAAAGTAATTTTCAGTCAATGGTCACTTCAACAGACAACCATCGACGAAAATTTTAGACTTAAAAAAACAGAAAATCGACGTCATCCATTCATGAAAAAATGGGTTTTATATGAATTACTTACTCAAGTTGAACTAACCAAAGCACTGCCATTATATTCAGATTTATCCAGCTAGATTTGTCAAAATTATCGGGCTCATCGACGTGTTGGAGCATCAACAAAGAGCTCAACGGGATTTGAGTAATTTCATTAATCTCACTCAAAGGAGGCTGGATGCTGAAGCAATTATTGACGATGTTTTGAGGCATTGAACAGGTCATAAGATTAGATTGGGTTTTAAAATTGTTGATGTGATGCGGGTGTTTTTTGAATGTGTAATAAAAATGTATATACCTTTCAATACATGAAACAAGATCAGGATGATAACTGAAGCTCGATTTATTCAGTTTTAATGATAGTAAAATTTATCTAATAGGATTTGAACTTGATTACTTCAACATAGACCTAGAATTTCAAAAAAAAAAACTATATTAAATTGAGAGAATGGCCTGGTTGAACACCAACATTCTAAATATTAAAAATATCTGATTTCGATTAAAAAAACAAGTTTTCAAAAAACCATCCCTTTAGTGTGTGTTTTTTGCGACCACCCAGATTGCAAAAAAAGGTCGTTCGCGTTCTCAAAGATCGAATCTAGAGATGTCTCACTCATTTTTCATCAGTGTATGTGTACCCAAATTTCTATGTATGTGTACCCAAATTTCAAACATCATTCAGATTTTCTTCCAATGGACATTGAACTCCCTAGTTCATTACCAGATGTGTCAAATAAAGCAACATTGTCGAAAAAACAGGCGCCTCCGACGACTTGCAAGATTTGTCTAAGTAAAGCAACAGGTTATCATTATGATGTGAGTTTTCCTTCTGTCCTGAAAATGTTGTTTTTTTTCAATGTTTAGGTCGCTTCTTGTGATGGATGTAAAACATTCTTCCGACGAGTTACAATACAAAATCATAACTACACCTGTAAATTGGATGGTGAATGTTTCGATGATTTAAAACTAAATGAACATATCCCTGTACCTAAATGTCAAGCGTGTCGATTCAAAAAATGTGTAAAAGTCGGCATGAATCACCGGAAAGTGCAATGTATTGCAAAAAACATTGACAAACCACTACAAACTATCGATTCACAAATTGGAGAACTGATCGATAAAATGATACGATTAGATGTTCAAAGTGAGAAATTTCGAGATTGTGCCTATAACCCGGATAGTTATCCATCATTGAAAGAATGTATCAAGCAAGAAAATTCAAAGCTGTCACTGGCTGATAAATATGGGGTTAGTTAGTTTTTGTTTTTTTTTACTTTAAGATTTTGAATTCAACCTGAACTGAACTGGGTGAAAAAATCTTGCTCTTAAATTAAAGATTTTGACTGATATTTTTGAATGGATTCAAACAAGTTTATTATCTTAATAACCTTGTTCCTTTTTTTAAACAAAAATAATATTTAGAAAATCCTTTCCTATTCATAATTTTATTTTCAGTAGCTGTGAAGAATCATTTTTTTCAATCGGTTTTTTCAATCGGTTGCATTTTCAGCCAATGCAAGGATGGCCACTTCAACAGACAACCATCGACGAGCATTGTAGACTTCAAAAATCCGAAAATAGACGTCATCAATTTATGAAAAAATGGGATTTATATGAATTACTTACTCAAGTTGAACTAGCCAAAGCACTGCCATTATACTCAGCTTTATCCGAATCTGATAAGGTAAATTTTCTGCACAATAATGTTTTCCCAAGTTCTGAATTTCAGTTCTATCTCGCTCGAGACACTGTGTTGATGAGCACTCATTTGACAAGAGCATTTTATAGTTTCGAGCAGAAAAGTGATCGATTGATGAGACCTGATGGGATTGGATATTATGAGTTACCATTCCAGTTTTATGATGAATTTCGGTTGCGTTTTCGGGATATTAGTATGAGATGTTTGAAAGCGGTTTTGAGAATTGGCATAGATCGTGTGGAATTTGTATTGTTGAGAGCGTTGGTGTTAACCAATCCTGGTGAGTTAAGAAATCACTTTGAATACATGTATATGCTACTAGCTCTAAAACAAACCTTCCAGGTGTGCCAGACATCTCTGAAGTTGCTCGAAAGTACCTCACCAATGAACGACATAAATACAACAATGCTCTCATCCGATATATAATGGTTAAACATGGTGCATCGGGTCCGTCCAGATTTGTGAACATTATTGGACTTATCGATGTTTTGGAGCATCAACAAAGAGCTCAACGGGATTTGAGTAATTTCATTAATCTCACTCAAAGGAGGCCGGATGCTGAAGCAATTATCGACGATGTTATGAGACATTGAATAGGTCATATGATTAGATTGGATTTTTGAATTGTTGATGTGATGCGGGTGATTTTTGAATGTGTAATAAAATTATACATTACATTCGTATGTTACTATAGAACTGATATTTTATGAAAATCTCTATCAATTGAGAAAATGGTCTGGTTGAACATCAAAGTTCTGAATATCGAAAAGATCTTGCTCGAACATGTTTCAAAAAAAACCATCTTCATGCATGTATAGCGTGTGTTTTTTGCGACCACCTAGTTTGCACGCAAAATGTCGTTCCTGTTCTCAAAGATTTTATCGAAGATCTGTAGAGATGTCTCACTCGTTTTTCATGTGCACCCATAAAATTCAAACAGTATTTGAAATGTTTTGTTTATTCATCTAATAATAATATTATATTTTCCTTCCAATGGACCTTGAACTCCCTAGTTTGTCTCCAGATGTGTCTAGAAAATTGACAATATCCAAAAAACAGGCACCTTCTTCAATTTGTGGAATTTGTCTAGGTAAAGCAACAGGTTACCATTATGATTCTTCTCTTGACCTGAAACTTTTACTTTTCTGAACATTTTTAGGTCGCTTCTTGTGATGGTTGTAAAACATTCTTCCGACGAGTTACAATACATAATCATAACTACACTTGTAAATTGGATGGGGAATGCTTCGATGATTTAAAACCAAATGAATCTGTTCCTGTACCTAAATGTCGAGCTTGTCGCTTCAAAAAATGCGTGGAAATCGGCATGAATCATCGGAAAGTGCAAGCAAATCAAACAAAGGCTATTGAAAAACCTCTACAAACTACAGACTGGCAAGTTGGAGGGTTGATCGATAAAATGTTACAATCAAAGTGAAAAGTTTCGAGATTGTGCATATTATCCGGCAAGCTATCCATCGTTAAAAGAATGTATGGAAGGAGAGAATTTGATGCTCTCGATAGCTGATAAATATGGAGTAGGTCATGGGTTTTATAAATCAACGTGGATCAAATCCTGATTTGGTTTGATGTATAATAGAAATTTATGTTAACTCCCAAAGGACAAATCATAGTTCAATCCTAGTTTAGATCAACAAGCAACTAAAAGCTACCAAAAAATATGGCTGAATTCAAACCAAACTACTTCTACTTTCAACCAATGTTACACCAAACCAACTACCAGCAAAATCAACATTCTCATCTTTGAGAAACTGGATATTATATGAGTTATTAACACAAATCGAACCAGCCAAAGCAATGCCATTCTTCCCGGAACTATCCACATCTGACAGGGTAATATTTCCTTTCAAATATATAATGCAATCTCAACCAAGTTTTCCAGTTCTCCCTTGCTCGTGATACTTTGTGAATGAGCACACATTTTACGAGAGCATTCTTCAGTTTCGAGCAAAAGAGTGATAAACTATTGAGGCCGGATGGAATAGGGTTTTATGATTTACCTTTTGAGAGGTATGACGAATATCGAGAACGTTTTCGAGATGATATTGGGATGAAATGTTTAAAACCAATTCTGATGAATGGCCTAGATCGTGTTGAATTTGTCCTATTGAGAGTGCTAGTGTTATCAACGCCTGGTAAGTTCACCTCTATATAATCTTTCTAGTAGTTGTTCCAGGTGTACCAGACATCTCTGAAATTGCTCGGAAGTATCTAACCAAAGAACGTCGGAAATACAACAATGCATTGTTCCAATACAGTTTAACAAAACATGGTACATCCGGTCCAGCAAGATTTGTCAACATTCTTGGTCTTTTGGGCATATTGGAGCATCAACAGAAGGATCATCGAGATTTGAGAACTTTTCTGAATGTGATCCAACGAAGACATGTAACAGAAAATATAGTTAATGTAGTAATGAGACATTAAATAAAACACTGTATATGTTGCATGAAAGGGTTTTGAATGTCAAGAGGTTTCTGTGATTTTGTGTTTTTTTTTGGGAAAAGCGAGAGGTTTTGATGTAAACAGTTCACAACTGGCGACTTGTTCTTGTAAGATCTATGATGAGATTTAGCTAGGTTACTTATGGAAAGTAACAGAAATTCCAAAGATTAATGTCACATATTTCATCACTTTATCCAAAAGTCTACCAAACTTTAAAATGTAAGATTTTTTTGAAAAATTATTATGGTATTTGGATTTCTTCTAATGATTTTATATGTAATTTTGTGACCACTAGTATCTTTTGACTATTTGAAAAGATAATTCAAATGAGCCTCCTAACAAACAACAAATCCACATCTGAAAAATTGTGAATCTTAGTTAAAAATAATCTCGTAATAATTCTCATAATAACTCATAGTCTTCTCACCAAACCAACCTATCGCTGATTTCAGCAACAAAATTTCATTCCGTATTTTGTTTCACATACATATGACACACGATTCAGACCGTATCAACCTTGTTTTTTATTGTTTTTTTCTGTAAACGGATAGTCAATATGTATTGCTTATCCGGGGAGGTCAGTCAACGGAAAAAACTATATGTAGTTTGAACCGACGAAATAGCAGGTCAGAATGAGAGATTTTGAAACTTTTCAAAATTTGATCTACTTTTCGTTAGCTGACCTGCACGGATAAGCAATACAAAGACTACACTCTGTTGGCAAAGGTTTTTTGTTGTTGTTGCATTGTTGTTGTTTAATTTATAATTTTTTAGTTTTTTTTTCTGAAAATGCATAAAAATTCATATTAAAAAAATTCGGAATATTTTTACAATGTTAGCGGCGCGATATGGTAAAAATATTTATACAACGAACTTGCTCATCGAAAATCCCTATGTTCCTCGATAGTTATTTCTGCATCAACATAAATGGTAAGAGAATCTCCACTCATGATTATTGCATGCTTGACAGGAATAATTACTACCTTGTTATCAATGACACAAGTCTCATAAACGTAACTAATAAGGGTAATTAGCTTGCACTCTTTATTACGTCATAAGTCATACGATGAACTTACATTTTTTCTGGCTTGACCAGATCCAAAAGATAAACTACATAAAATTTTCAAAAAATCTACTTGGTTGTTTTTTGAACTTTTGTTGGTTTTGTATTACACATCATTTTTGTTTAGTTTTTTTTCGCCGTGAAATATTAAAAATCGTATATCCACGATAGGAATAATTGCGCAGCTTGCGTTGCAAACAAACAAGCCGAAATTTGCGCTCTGGCCTACTGTTCTCACAATCAATTTTTTTGTAATTTTCTCGGGGAAAAACGGCGAGCGTGTCGCAAGGCTTTTCCCTTGTCGCAAGCTTGCGGCAGTTTGTCGCCAACTTGCGACACATTTTTTCTGGCGCAAGGGTGTCGCAAGCCGTGCAGTAGTTTTGCTACTAGATGTCGCAAAGCTTGCGACTATTGGCGCAAGAACACCGCAAGCCTTGCGACAGCCGAATGTCGCAAGTTTGCGACAAACTGTCGCAAGCTTGCCGATTTTTCCCCGAGCTCTCCTTATCAAAACCTCGCAATGATTAGGTATATATTTTTAGTGTCAATTGTAACTCCCAAAAAAACCAATATTTTATTTGATATCAACACCTTTCTCCACAAAAAACTGGTTTTCTCTTCGCGATTCATAATCTTTCAAACAAACTTTGTAACAGTTTGTCCGTTTTTGATTCGAAAGTTCATCATATTTTTCATCAAACAGTTTTCATCCCGTCATGACGAATATAACACATGTTTTTTTAAATTGATTTTTCTGCCAACCACTATGCAAACAATGCTATGTACGTACTTATATTTAGCATGCTTATACGAATGAAAAAGATTACGTTTTTTTCGAGCCATAGTGGTCAAAAATTAGTGAATAACAGAAAAAAAGAGAAAATGTTTTTCTTTTATTTGTCATGTACACACGTATCATTTTTCGATTCTTTTTCAAACGTGGAAGAGATCGTATCAAAATAATGTTCTCTTCCAATGTTGTCCTTTTTGAAGAAAATCTTTCTTTATTGTTTTTTTAGTAGAAAAAAGTTTACACCTCTCCGTATATATTCCAAAAATATCATCTGTCTATGTACAACACTTTTTTTTTTCAAATGAACTTGGTTGCCCTGAGCATCAAACGGGGTTACCAAGGTGAAACTTTAGTACATGCATAGAAATAGAAAAGAATAGTTGACTTTTTTTAGAACTCATGTTTTTGTAAATTACGTACACATTATTTCAGAATGGATCTCGAACTTCCGACGTTTTCAGAAACTGACACGAAGAAAGGTATTTTATCGAAAAGACAGGCACCACCAACAGTTTGCCAAGTTTGTCAAGGAAAAGCGACAGGTCATCATTATGATGTGAGTTCATCTGATACTTTTTAAGACATAAAGACTTTCCTGAATTGATTTTTTTTCAATCTAGAAATGTCTTAAAGCAACACTCTGAGTTAAAATTAAAACCAATGAAAATCGGCAAAAATTTTTGTATACATTATTAATATAAGCATCCGAGTTTCAGTCGTTCCAATTTTAAGTTAAAAATACCTACTCATTTGTCAAGTTTTGGAAATATGAATTGTTTTTTTTTATTTTTACGTGAACTTTTTGAAATTAGAACGCCGTTATTTCTATGGGGACCGAGGCTTTGAGTGTTGCTTTAACTGACCTCTACTCTTTCTAGATCCCATCTTGTAATGGTTGTAAGTCATTTTTCCGTCGAGTCACTATTGAAAATCGAGGATACATTTGTAAATATATTGACCAATGTTTTGCTCGTTTGGAACCTGGAGATAGAATGCCAAAATGTCGATCTTGTCGATTCAAAAAGTGCGTTGAAGTTGGCATGAATCCAATGGGAATTCAATTTGAACTGAAAGAGAAGGGCAAAGCGATATCCATTATTCAGAAACCTAGGAAAACAATTGATACGCAAGTTGGAGAATTGATTGATAAGATGTTGATAATAAATGCACAAAGTGAGAAGTTTCGAGATTGTGCATTCAATCCAAAGCAGTTTCCATCGTTAAAAGAGTGTGTTAAACAAGAATATTCAATGCTATCCATAGCTGATAAATACGAGGTGAGTTGGTACTGAAAACCTAATCAGTTTTAAAAGAATCCTTGTGTATTTTCAGCCGATGAAAGGATGGCCATTACAACAAAAAACTATCAACGAACAATCTAAACCCTTCATCAAAAATTGGATAATGTATGAGTTATTAACACAAATCGAACTCGCGAAAACCTTGTCATTCTACTCGGATCTATCTGAATCTGATAGGGTAAGTCACTTTTTTTCTCATGGAACCAAAACATTTGAAGGTTTTTAGTACTTTCTTGCTCTGGATACTGTATTGATGAGCACTAATTTGACCAAAGCATACTATAGTTTTGAGAAGAAAAGCGATCGATTGATGAGACCGGATGGTATAGGATATTATGATCAACCCTTTCTATTCTATGATGAATTTCGGATGCGTTTCCGTGATGATATTGGGATGAGATGTTTGAGTGTTATTTTAAGACATGGTCTAGATCGTGTGGAATTTGTGCTATTAAGAGTGTTGGTTCTAACAAACCCTGGTGAGTTGAGTTGTGTTGATCTTTACCCAAAACATGTGCTTTTGAGAACAAAGCAAGTGTACTCTGGGTAATAGACAGGTGTAAAATTATAGTCTATTCCAAAAATTTCGCTACTAATCATTACTAAGAAATTTTCATAGCTCTAGAAAAAACATATCTCTTCATGAACAAAACGCAAACATGAATCGAGATAGTTTTGGGTACTCAAATCGTTTCAAATACCTAATCAGTTAGGCACAATTCATGCTTCGGTATGGCCGAAACTCGAAAAGGCCGAAAAGTATGGCCGTCATCAGACAAAGTAAACAGCCCAGACCGAGTCGGACGTAGGACTTCAGCTCCTGTATTGTCTACTAGAATAAACGTTTTGAGAACAAACCACTCTTATAAAAAAATAATATACACTATTTGAATTTTTTAACACTAACCCAAGCTCACAAGATAACCCAGGTAGACAAGATCCAGCTCAGATCTTTAAAATTAAATGAAGTCTGTGTAGAATTTCTGATTCACTTTTAAAAATCGTAAAATATTTCCAGCTATCTCCGAGTTATCCGCAGATGCCCAGAAATGTCTCACCAAAGAACGACAAAAATACAACACCGCCCTGTTCCGATATATAATGGCTAAACATGGTTCATCCGGTCCTGCAAGATTCACAAATATCCTCGGGTTCATCGACATTTTGGAACATCAACAAAGGGATCATCGAGATTTGAGCTCATTCATCAATCTCACGAAACCAAGACATAAGGATGTCCCTCTTATCGACGAAATCATGAAACATTAAATTTTTGCATTTGTTTTTGATTACTCAGGTTCTTCTAGAATCTTATGCGGGTTTTAATAAACATTTTTTTTTTGTTCTTCCTTGTCCTTTAACAAAACGCTGTCCATACCAATTTCCGGTAGCATACAATTACAAAGATCACCCTCAAAAATTTGATCTTCTGATTCTACAGGACGACAATTAGTACTTTAGTTCTCTCGCTCTTTTCTCTTTTTCTCTAACACCCTCCAACTCTCAACACTCTCTCTCCCATTCTTGCAACACAAAACGTTGTGAGAGTTTATTTTAGAGGCTTCTTTTCATGTGTGTATTTTTTTCCAATATTTATCATAAATTGATGAACATGAAAATGTTCTTTATTAAAAAATACCGTTTTTATTGATTTTTCTATTCTTATAATCACTATGTAAACAACAGTGATGTTTCAATCCATTTTATGTATGTTCTGTTCGAAGACCAGGTTTTTCTAGTTGGCAAATATCAACGTGATTTTTGCAAAAAAAATTGGGTTTTGAAAGAACACTTTGTTCGAAATGTGCACATGATTTTTTGTAATATAAAATACATTTACGTAATAGATTGCATGTGATCTGTGTATTTTTATCAATTGATCTTATCAGTTTTGAAAATGACCTTTTTATTAGACCCAGACGTAATATATGATAGCTCGAAGATGATTTCTTGCTCCATGGAGTATCAAAACCTTCCAACAGTCAGGAAAAAAGGTTAGAATAGATCTTGGAATGATGAAAGAAAAATATCCCGTAATCAGTTTTGGCAAAAATAACTCACAATCATTGAAGCTGATATTTGGTCCAAAATTGAACTCTCTATTGTCAATGTTGAAGTTGATGAAAACAATTTCCCGTTTTTTTGGGCACCTATGTTTAAAAATTTTTTACCCAGAAAAAATACGTTTCAAAATTTTAATATATATCATTACATCGAGTTCAAAGTGATATTCTCACGGAGATATTCATTTCATATGGTTTTGATGAAAATATGATGAACATGGTGAACATGAAAAATTGAAAAAAGCTACCTAAAGTTCTACTTAAAAAAATATTTTTGATATACTCCGAATTATGTTAAAGGACTGTTTTCTTTCGTGAAGGGATATTTGAAAATTAATCCCTATATTCAAGTTGTTGCAAATAGTACCCCGTTTTTAGGCCCGGAAAAAATACGTTTCAAAATTTTGATATATTGTTTAAACGAATTTGAAGTGATAGTAACGACGCAATGAATAAATTGTGGGAATAAATGGTTCTAAAAAATATTTATTCATTCATAGAATCGTTAACTGTACATAATAAATAGCAAAGACCAACTACAACTCATGTATTATCGTCTATTTTGTATAATCCGCCCACCTATTTTCATAGTTTCACAAATCCTTTTTTATTACAGAATGGATCTCGAACTACCTACTTTCTCTCAAGCTGATTCTAAACAATATATATTATCAAAAAGACAACTAGCCCCGACGGTTTGTGATGTTTGTCTAGGTAAAGCTACAGGACATCATTATGATGTGAGTTAATCCATTTTTTTGGATAATGAAAAATTATGTTTTCAGGTCGCGTCTTGTAATGGATGTAAATCATTTTTCCGGCGAGTCACTATTGAGAAACTCCACTATACTTGTAAATATATTGATGAATGTTTTGATAATTTGAAGCCTGGAGATACCGCGCCGAAATGTCGAGCGTGTCGATTTAAGAAGTGTGTGGAGGTTGGGATGAACCCTTTGGGTATACAACTAGATCAGAGGAAAATTGAAGTCAAGACAGAGATAGTGGAGAAACCTAGGCAGACAGTTGAAGCACAAATTGGAGAGTTGATAGATCAAATGATACGATTAGATGTGCAAAGTCGGAAGTTACGAGACTGCGCGTTCAACCCAGAGAAGTTACCATTGTTAAAAGATTGTATTAAAAATGAGAATTCACTGCTCTCAATAGCGGATAAATACGGGGTGAGTGGGAAATTTGCTATAAAGCTATAGATCATTAGACTGGGGTGTCTTCTGGGCCTCAATCAGGTCTAGAAATATAAATAATTTTTTCAGCCAATGCAAGGTTGGCCGCTTCAAAAAGAGGCATTTGAAAAACATTGCCGACTCCAGGAAATGGAGAGGAAGTATCACCCAACTCTGAAAGAATGGAGAGTTTTTGAGCTACTCATCCAAATCGAACTATCAAAAGCTTTGCCGTATTTTTCGAATCTATCTGAATCTGATAGGGTAAGCCTTTTTTTCACGATCATGATTAAAGTTTCATGATTTTCAGTACTACCTTGCTCAAGATACAGTGTTGATGGGTAGCAATTTGACCAAAGCATTTTATAGTTTTGAGAAGAAAAGTGATCGATTAATAAGGCCGGATGGATTGATGTATTATGATACCCCGTTTGTGGCTAATGATGAGTTTCGAAGTGTTATTCGTGATGATATTGGTATGAGATGTTTGGCTCCGATTTTGAGAAATGGCCTAGATCATGTGGAGTTTGTACTATTAAGAGCGTTAGTGCTAACAAATCCTGGTAAGTCTAACTGACACCTGTTGATAGGATATCCCTTCCATTTTTTTCCAGCTGTGCCTGAAATATCCGCAGATGCACGAAAATACCTCACCAAAGAACGTAAGAAGTACAACACTGCCTTGTTCCGATACATCATGGCTAAAGATGGTGAATCGGGTCCAGCGAGATTTGCAAGCATTCTCGGGTTCATCGACGTGTTGGAGCATCAACAAAGAGATCAACGAGACTTGGGAGTTATCATGAGTCTGAGAAGACCTAAGTCCATTCCAAAAACTATGTTCGACGAGATTATGAAGCATTAACCTAATTATTTATTTATTTTCAATACGAGTATGTGAATATCAAATTAATGAAATGTTATATTTTATCGTTTATGTTTGAGCTTATATATTGGTTTCTTGTTTCACTGTTCCTTTTTGTCATTCCCAGATGCCAATCATGTACCCCCTACATTTATTTTCATCATTCCTATAACTGGAAAAATGAACCATTTATTTTTGCTTTAGTGTATACTTTTGCCACTGTGTACATATATATTGTGCTTCTGTATATTACCATTCAAAGCCCACGTTGACAAATATACATATAATAATGTAGTCGGTTGGTTGTTCGATCTTTAGAAAGAGCAATTTAATTGTATATGTCTGGCTGTATCACATTATTTGAAAAACAGTGATTCATTTTTTCCATATTTATAAAGAATCTGAATTGAAAAAAAAAACTTGACATTTACATTTTGGAACACAAACGAAAACGTCTTATAGACATGTTCCGACGCACGTTTTTCTCAAAATCAGATAATTTTATTTCAAAAGAGAATCTTCTAATTGTTAGGTCATCTTATTCACTTTCTCACTATTTTTCTCTAACACCCTCAACTCTCTCACTGTTGCCACGATATATTCTATTTCATTTTCTTGTGATTTCTGTGACTTTTTATAAAATGAAACAGTTTGTTTTTTTTTTCTTATGTAAACACTATGTTTCTGTAGACTATCATTGATTGTATCCAAAGGGTTTTGTTCATATTTACAATTTTCGATATTTTTTGTCGTTTCCGGGTCTCTTATCTGTGTGGGTGTTGACCTGATAAAATTTTGAACTATTTGTTTGTAATTCAATTCGCATGGTATGGCGTCATTTTTTTCTAATGTTTTGAATTTTTAAGATATTACAGAATGGATTTCAAATCTCCCACTTGTTCTCAAACGTACTCAAAAAGAGAAGAAGTATCAAAAAGACAACCAGCCCCCACCTTTTGTGTAGTTTGTCTAGGCAACGCTAAAGGACATCATTATGGCGTGAGTTCACATAGTCTTGTTCCAATACAGAAAAATACATTGAAAGTATATCGCCGACTCCAAGAAATTGACAAGAAATCTCATCCAAATCTCAAAGAATGGCGAGATTTCCAACTACTCATACAAATTGAACTGGTCAAAGCGTTGCCGTTTTATTCAAACCTATCCTATTCTGACAGGGTAAGTCTATATAGATTATTCTAGATAAAACTTGAAGATTTTCAGTTCTACCTTCTTCGAGACACTTTAATGATGAGTTCCAATTTGACCAAAGCCTTCTATAGTTTTGAGCAGAAAAGTGATCGATTAAGAAGGCCAGATGGTTTGATGTATTATGATATACCATTCCAACGCAATGATGAGTTTAGAAATCGTATCCGTGATGATATCGGGATGAGATGTTTAGCCCCTATTTTGAGAAATTGCCTAGATCGTGTAGAATTTGTGCTATTAAGAGTTCTAGTGCTTACAAATCCAGGTAAAACCAAATGATACTGACTAGAAATTGATGCACTGTTCACATTTTTTAGCTGTGCCAGAAATATCAGAAGATGCTCGGAGGTATCTCACCAAAGAACGACAAAAATACAATATCGCCTTGTTTCGATATATCATGACTAAACATGGTGTATCCGGTCCAGCGAGATTCATAAATATCCTCGGGTTCATCGACATATTGGAGCATCAACAAAGAGATCAGCGGAATTTAGGACTTGTCATGAGTCTCAAGAGACCTAAAAAAATTTTAACAACAATTTTTGATGATGTTATGAATCACTAGCATATGGATAAAATTATTTATTTACAATGCGAGTAAATCAATAAAAATTTTCATTCAATTTCTTATTCTTCACATTGGGTGTTACAAAGCAAATCTTATCTCGATCTCTATGCAGATTCAACAATATTCACATATTCAATTCACCTTTTCCTCCATTTATCACGAAAATGTTGTTTTCTTTAGGTATACTCTATTTACACATTGAGCTCCTGTAACATTGATCGATTACTAGTGCCTTCTTTTAAGAACCACACTTTTGATGTCCATGGTCTAAAGTCAGCTCTTCCAAACTCAAGCAGAGAAAAAATGACATGCAAAATTTTTTTACGCCTCTTTCAATCACTAAGTTCATTATGTACCCACTGCCCATGCTTGATTCGATCTCTCGATCCATCATGAGAAAACAGTTCACCTGTCCTTTTTCTCCCTCGCGCTAAATACAATTTATTTTTCTCTACCACCCTCCTACTCTCAACACTCTCTTTCACTCTCCTTGTTGCTACGCGAATATGTATTTACGTTTTTAGTTTCAAAATGGCTAATAATTAAGTTTTCATGTACTGGTAAATAAAACTGTATATTTTTTCCGTCACTCACTGTGTGTATAATACTGTGCTTCTGTATATTAGCATTCAAAAACCACGTGGGCAAATATACATATAATAAAGTAGTCGGTTGGTTGTTTGATCTTTAGAAAGAGCACTTTGTCTATGCAATTTTGCTATCTCTGCTCTCTCTCTCTCTCTCTCTCTCTCAGTTTTTGAACTGCAACTCGATATCATTGAACTATGCGTTTTAAGTTTGGGTCTATGACGTCACCTGATTGTGTGCTCCTTTAATCTGATTCTTTGATTTTCCGACAAATCCTGATGTAATCCGCTATTAGATCTTTATACTAATCTATCTTTCTAATTCATCAAAAAATATATTACCAGGTGAACCTAGTTGATGCATCCTATCAAGAAAATGTTTATCACTTTCAGCTGTGCCAGAAATCTCAGAAGATGCGCAAAAATACCTCACCAAAGAGCGACAGAAGTACAACATCGCCTTATTCCAATATATTATGACTAAACATGGTTCATCGGGTCCAACAAGATTTGCAAGCATTCTCGGGTTCATCAACGTATTGGAACAACAGCAAAAAGATCAACGAGATTTGGGAATCCTCATGAGCTTAACTAGTCCAAAGAAAAAGTCTAGAACAATGTTCAACGATGTAATGAAGGATTAAAACTTTTTCGAGAGTTTTTAAGACAGATTCTTTGTAAAAAGGCAAATTTTTCGAAAAAGCTCGGACAAAAAAAAAGTCATAGTCTCCGATTGGGCTCAAAATTTTTTTTCTGAAAAGCCTCATATATGGACACTATCATAAACCTGTTTTTTTTGGCAAAAATACTTTTCGCCATTTTTGTGGCCTGGGATGTAGAACAAAAGTGCCACATTTTCAAATGACCATAACTTTGATCTCCGTGAATATTTTTTCAATCTGTTAACGCGGTTTTCACCACCACAGTGAGGAGTATTTTTTTCATATTAAGGGCAAAATTGGAGTCTTTTTTCTAAGACTCGAATCAAACTCACAGTACGTAAAAAACAAGGGTTTCAACCCTTAGGACGCATTTCCGCAACATCTAGCCTGGTTTAAAATGTTCCTCACATGTTTTTACATAACATATATTTTTTTGAGCAAAATCGGTGATCCCGTGTTTAAAGTTACACATTAGTTTACATTAACACAAGACATCAGAAAATTAGACTAGTTAGTAAAAAATGTGACAACGAAATGTATGAAAAATGAATGAGTTAAGAGCAAGATATTACTTTGGTAGGTTAACGCTCGGTGGTCTCAAAAACAAACTTGTAGAAATTGATTGAAAAATGTTTATGATAGTGTCCATATATGAGGCTTTTCAGAAAAAAATTTTAAGCCCAATCGGAGACTATGACTTTTTTTTGTCCGGTCGTTTTTCCGTTCTTACAAAAAGGCTGTTTTAACTGTTTTTGATGGGAATAATTATTGTTGATCCGTGAAAAATTGAAATTCAGATTCGAAATGTGCAACTTTTTAAGGACTATGATGCTGTGGCAACCTATTACAATTCTAGTTGTGCTCACCGGTGGCCAACCTGTACTCCAGAATCATTTGACCTCCATCAAAACCCCCTCTATTTTTAGCTCCCCTCATTCAATGTCCAAAATAAATATACGGAGACAGAACTCAAATTTCGTGGTTTCTAGTTGTGAGCACAAACCAGAACACCTGTTTTTTCTAGAAAAAATAATTTTTAAAAAAAGCTAATTCTGAAACCCCATATAATCCAAGCTCTCCTTTTCATTTTTTTCACACATAAATTTTATTATTTTCTATCATGAATTTTTGAAAATTTAAAGATCACTTGCACTTTTACTCTGTACTCTCTATGAGTGGGATATGTTAATGAATAGGGCAAGGACAACGCATAGATAACATCTTCTTCTTCTTCTACTTTTTGAACCTAGACAAAAATATGTGCAACTGGATACATCCTAGAAATTCGATATATTATACACTTCCAGATGACATTCTCGAAGCACCCAGAAAATGTGATCTTTCAATTTTACCAGCAAGCAATTAAATAGATCTTTCTTCTTTCTCTCTCTCATTTTTCTCTGCATCTCTAGCACCCTCCAACACTCTCGACTCTCTTCGCAACACATTGTTTCGTGAGAGAACGTATGTACATGTGTTGGTTTCTCAGACAGGCTTCCTCTAGAACCTTCATTATCACATGACACTAAACACTGTTTTTTTTAATCTATTTTTTTCTTTTTCTTGAAAAAAATCAAATTGTTTCATTGATTTTTTGCCAACCACTATGTAAACAAACGTTTAAAGTCCACGGTGGTTAATACAACTTTTATTTTTTTTCTATTTTTTTGATTTTTGCATGCAAAAACTGGCTGGATTATTATGCTTTGATTATCAGTAGAGCGCACTTTCTAATTAACACTATCTCTTCTCTTTTTCTCTGCACCCTCTCGCTATCTCTCTCATCTTCTGAATTATTGCAAAAGGTCGTGTTGTTTTTTGTCGGAGATTGTGTTTGTTGTTTTTAAAGATTAATTTTTATCGATTTTTGTATTGTGAATACGAAAAAATTAGAGAGTGGCCTAGAAAACGCAAGAACCTATTTTTCATTGATATCTTTCAAAAAGTAATGTATTATTTGGATTTCTAGGCCATATTGGTTGCTCTTCCAATGGTCTAATAATTTCAACCCTACAATACTCTTCTCCGAAACTATAAAATTTCTAGCTGTTGCTGGTTGCCAAGGAGTTTTTTTCAAAAACACCTCACATGACCAGATTATTTTTTAAAAAAAACACTATTTTTTTCGTTTTTTTTTTCAAATTTGTTATATTTTTTTCTGATTATGCTCCTCACCTACATTTTCTGCTAGTCTCCCAGGTTGTCTAGTATTGATCCATTCTCTGTTTCATTGTCCTTTTTTGTTTACCAGTCGGTCTCATGTTTCAATGTCTCTTGCAGAATGGATCTCGAACTACCCACTTTTTCTCAAGCCGACTCGAAAAAATATGTTATATCGAAAAGACAGGCGGCTCCGACGATTTGTCAAATTTGTATGGGAAAAGCTACAGGACATCATTATGATGTGAGTTGAGTTTTGTTTTTTTTTTCTTGTCTCAGAGGAGAATTGGAAGTCTAGACATTTGGAAATTGAGAGCTCTATTTCAAGCAAAGTCACATTAATAGTGTAGGGGAAGCTTAACTATGATAAAGAAAGAGTTAGATATAGGCCGTATCATATCAGGCTGGCCCGGTCCGAGCATAGATTTTTTTAAACCCGGTTTGTTTTTATTTCTGATTCCTTTCGCAAGAATAAAGTATCAATCAATCAGGCAAAATAGCTAATGAAAATGAGAGAATCAGATGCTTGTATATCAACAATTTAGATATTGAAAGCTGAAACGGACGATAGAATAACTTTTATTCTTAATAACTTTCTCACAAGAGTTTCCAGTGAATAAAAATTATAGCATGATAATCAGAAAGGCGAACTCTATGAATATGAAAATTTAAAAAAAAAGTTGAATTCAGGAGCTCACGAATCTCCCTTGTTAGGTATAGTCAAAAATCTTGTTGACATTATTTTCTTGGTCTGTGATAATTTTATGAATTTTTGTTCGCCTTGGAACAGCTGAATTCACATTATATATTCAAAAATAGAATTCCAAATCCTAAATATTTTTTAGGTCGCTTCTTGTAATGGTTGTAAATCATTCTTCCGCCGGGTCACCATTGAAAAACTCAGCTACACCTGTAAATTCAACAATGAATGTTTCGACGAACTCAAAATCGGCGACACCGTTCCAAAATGTCGATCTTGTCGATTCAACAAATGCGTTCTAGTTGGAATGAACCCGCTTGGTATACAACCACAATTGAAGCGAGAGATCAAAATGGAGTGTCTACCAATTGTCGAAAAACCTTGGCAGACAGTTGAATCACAAATCGGCGAGATAATTTCGAAATTACTACGATTAGATGCGCAGAGTGAAGAATTTCGGGATTGTTCATTCAGTCCTCAAACATTTCCTACGTTGAAAGAATTGGTGAAGCAGGAAAAATCAATTCTATCACTAGCCCATAAATTCCAAGTAAGCAACTTTTTTTTTTAAAACTTGTCTACAGTCTTCAAATTTCAGCCACTTCAAGCATTACCGTTCGAAGAGTCCAATTTTGAAGATCATTTCAAACCTCGGAAAATCGATAATAGCAATCGCACAATTTTAAAACGATGGATAGTATATGAGTTGTTAATACAAGTTGAAATAGCGAAAGCATTGCCATTTTTTGCTGATTTATCTGAATCTGACAGAGTAAGCCAATCTTATTGAAAATAATAGCTTTTATTTTGATATTTTCAGTATCATCTCACTCAAGATACAGTGCTGATGAGTACTCATTTGACAAGAGCATTCTATAGTTTCGAGCAGAAAAGTGATAAATTAATAAGGCCGGATGGAGTCGAGTATTTTGCAAGAGGCTTTCCGTTGCTTGATGAGTTTCAACCTCGATTTCGTGATGATATTGGGATGAGATGTTTGAGTGTGATTTTGAGAAATGGTCTGGATCGAGTGGAATTTGTTTTGTTGAGAGTGCTGGTGTTGATAAATCCATGTAAGTTTGAAGATTTTCGTGTAGGAGTTATTATGAGCTCTTATGATCCTATGAGAAAGATACCGTTTGTGGTGGGAAGTTTACAAGTGAAGTTCAACTAGTCGCACATTTAAGAACTTCTTGAAAATTTCCAAACTTATAAAACTCAATCTTCTGATCAACATTTCTTTTAATACTCATCTAAGGTTTTTGTGAAAAAAAGTTAACATAAATTTCACTACCTCTACTATAAGAAAGTGAATGAAATTTAAACATAGAAATATACATTTTTTCACGTGTACAATTTTAGGTTTCCATTAACCCGTAACTAACCACTATTTGACTTGTTTTAACTGATTTTCAAAGTTCTCTGGTCGGCTTCTTGTTGACTAGTAGCCAGGTAGAAGATATAACACTATGTCAGTTTAAACAGGTCTTCCTTCATCAATAGTACAAATCATATCACCTGAATTTTTTGATTTTTCTTCAACACAAAATTCCCCCCCCCCCTTGAAAAGCTATCTGAGACAATTGAAAAGTATTTCGAGCTTATTTTGATATCCCTGATTAGTTGGAAAAAAGTACCAAATTTCTAGTCAACAAACTGAACCAACATTTTCCAGCCATCCCCGAGTTATCTGAACACGGTCGGAAGTTTCTGACCAAAGAACGCCAAAAATACAACATCGCCCTGTTCCGATATATCATGGCTAAAGATGGTGCATCTGGTCCAGGGAGATTTGCAAATATTCTCGGATTCATTGACGTCTTGGAACATCAACAAAGAGATCATCGAGATTTGAGCATGTTGATGAACTCGAGAGTGAAAGATCGTCGAATTATCCCAATTCTTGATGACATCATGAAGTTCTAGGGTATTATTTATATTATTTATTATGTTATCTATATACATATATTAATAATTTACATACGGGTCATTGTTGAACATGATTAATTAATAAACATTGTTACTAGTCAGAAGGTTTAGTGAATTAAATTCTAAGAGATTACATGTGAGTTTCTGATCCAAAATCCTCTGAATTCAAGGGATAATCGATTAAACAACTTTGTAAATAACAACAACAACACCGCTATATCTCATCATTCGATTCGTTTTCTCATTCTCTGATCAGATTTCTTTTACTAAACCATGAAAACTGTAGTGATTTATTTTATGACCAACGATTTTGCTATCTTCACTACGTTTTGTTCACCGCCGCCAAAGTACATTCACTGAATACTAACATAAAACTAAAGATTATGTGTACTTTTAGTACTCCCTTCCAAGGGAAATACTCAATCTTTACGCAATTCCAAAGTTTTGACAGTGTGAAAATGTTTGAAACTAGATACATCAATGAAATTCGATCTATCTCCCATAATGATGAGTTCACATGACATCGAAACATTCATCAATAATGACCTATAACTTGATCTTTTAATATTATCAATAAACAATTTGCTTCTCTAACACCCTCCACTCTCTCGATTCCGCAAAGTATAACGATGCTTCGTGAAAAGTTGATACGTTTCCGCCAATACTACACAGTTCTTCATCTTTTTCCTTGCTTCATTATCATATGACATTGAACATTATATGCATTAAACCAATTTTGTTTCATTGATTTTTGCCAACCCTATGTAAACATTATGCATCAAAGACCACGGTGGCAAATATACACATTTTGATATTTTTTGTTGCAAATTATCGTGTTTTGTTTTGCGAAAACGTTGTACACATATAGTTGCGTCTGCGTCTTTTCAATCTTCTCTCCATTGTTGTTCAATTGTTTTAATGTGTTTCTACGTACATAACTGAGGTTTATGCGTTTCTTCGTTTATTCGAGATTCGTAAAAAGCGACTAGTTATCAGATTCTTATCTTCTCTGCGTCTCTTTCACTTTCACGATGTTTTGTTGTGAAAGTTGTCTGTGCCTCTTCAACTCACATGCTCTCTAACTCAATAGATATTTCTGCGTCTCTTCAGCATACGTACTCTCTCACTCATTAGTTTTCTATACTTTTCTTCAGTCTTGACTGTATTTTGATTTCTCTACGTCTTGTCATTTCATACGCTCTCTAACTTGCTGCTTTTCTCTGCATTTCTTTAGTTTACATATTGTCTCGTTGTTAAGGTTGTCTGGGTTTCTTTATCACACATGCTCTCTAACTTTCTAGGTTTCTCTGTATCTCTCCAGCCATGACGATGTCTTGCTTTCTCTACATCTCGTTAGCTTCCATACTCTCTCATCGTCGATTTTCTCTAAACCTCTTCAACTCCTATGTTCTCTAGCTTGCCAGGTTACTCTGTATCTCTTCTACTTTCATACTGCCTCGTTGTTGAAGCTGTCTGCGTCTCTTCAATTCACATGCTCTCTAACTTGATAGTTTTCTCTACGTCTCTCTCTCACTCGCCAACTCTCTCCTGTTATTCTTCTCCGTGTCTCTCCAGTCGAGATGTTCTCTAACTCCTTAATAATCTATGCGTCTCTTTCACTGCCATGCTCTCTATAGAGCGCATTTTCTCATTACCAGGCTTTTCTGTCTATTTCTCTGATGTCTCTCATCCACCCTACACTAGGTCGGGCTTTACGTCGGAGATTGCATCAAGAATGTTCTAAGAATAGTTGTTATTTTTTCATCCCGCGAAATATATATCAATTTTCCACCTGTCCCCTTTCATCGATTTTCGGAATAATAAAAAGTTTGTTTCTGACTTCAATAAAACGCATCTTATTTTATTTTATTTTTTTCGTATTTTCATGCAGAACAAAAAGTAATCTTCCTCGTTGCCGCTGGCCGCATATCTGGTTACCAAGGCGCTTTTTTCTTCTCAAAAGCAAGCGCATTGCTAGACCAAAATAACAAGAAACAATATTGTTTTTCTGCTTTTCGTAGGGTCCATGCAGTTTTGCACTTTTCATTCAGCTCCATTTTTCGTTCTAGTATTGATCAATTTTTTGTTTAATCGCTCTCTTTGTTGACTTTTTTCAATTGTACCAATATTATATTTCATGTATGTATGTCTCTTGCAGAATGGATCTCGAGCTACCCACTTTTTCCGAGGCGGACACGAAAAAAGTGGTGGTATCAAAAAGACAGGCGCCTCCAACAGTTTGTCAAGTTTGTATGGGAAAAGCCACAGGGCATCATTATGATGTGAGTTTAGGATTAAAGGGATTATCAAGTTTCCTGAATTTAATATTTATATATAGTCGTGTCTGTATTTTTGCGTCCTATTTTGCGCGTCATGTTTAATGTGTGTGCACAGTTTTTTTTTTTTTAAGTTTTCATTTATTCTAAAAAATAATTGTATTTTCAAATAAGTTCATATCTCCTGTAGAACGAAACGAAATACAAAACTTCAAATTTTCAAGTAGACGGCAGTGTGCGATAGAGCACGTTTGCTGCCGCTGGTTTTTCCGAAATTTTATTTTTATTTTTTTAATAAGCAGCTCTTGAAGCTAACGCAGTCTTAGCCGTTATCGATCGAAAATCATTGAAAACGTGTCCCGTTTTCGATATGAAATCAGCGTTTTTGGGTTTAGGCAATGAATGATGATAGAACCCCATTATTCTTGGTTTTCCGATGATTTTCAAAACCAGTAACATATTTTCAGAAAAAATCTGCATTTATTTGTGATCTTAATCCTTTTTCCAGGTCGCGTCTTGTAATGGTTGTAAATCATTCTTCCGTCGAGTCACCACTGAAAAACTAGGATACAAATGTAAATTCATTGACAAATGTTTCGACAAATTGAACCCCGGCGACCCTGTGCCAAAATGTCGATCTTGCCGTTTCAACAAATGCGTTCAGGCTGGAATGAACCCTCTTGGCATACAATCGGAACTGAAGCAAGAGATGAAAATGAGTAAACTTCCAATAGACGTTGAGAAACCTCGGAAAACAATTGACGCGCAAGTTGGAGAGTTGATTGAGAAAATGTTGAGGATAGATGCGCAGAGTGAGAAGTTTCGGGATAGCTCCTATAATCCACATCATTTTCCATCGCTGAAAGAATATATCAAACGAGAAAATTCAATTCTATCCATGGCTGATAAATACGAAGTGAGTTGTAAATATATGTTTGTTCCAAATTTTTTTATCTGTAGCCGATGCAAGGATGGCCTGTGCAAGATAAAATAATTGAGGAGCATTGCAAACTTCGATCAACCCAAAGTTCACATCATCCAACTATGAAACGATGGATAATATTCGAACTCATCATTCAAATTGAAATCTCCAAAGCCTTGCCATACTTCACAGATTTATCCGAATCTGATAGGGTAAGCCACCGTCCCCAAAATGTCATGTCATTGCATTTTTCAGTACTACCTCATTCAAGACACTGCACTGATGAGCACCCATTTGAGCAAAGCATTCTATAGTTATGAGCATAAGAGTGATAGGTTAATTAGGCCGGATGGAATGAGGTATTATGATCGAGGATATCCTTCAGTTGAAGAATTTCGCAAATGTTTCCGTGATGATATTGGGATGAGATGTTTGGGTCCAATGTTAAGAGTTGGCCTAGATCGTGTGGAATTCGTATTGTTAAGAGTATTGGTATTAACAAGTCCAGGTACTCCTTACATTTGTAATTATATGCTGTACATATGTACACCCCTATAATTAGCGGCACACGGCGCTAAATCCTTTTACCACCTATTTAGTATACCCATCATTTTTTTTTTCAATGAAAAGGATCAATGGGAGATCAAAAAATACTATTACACCCACGTATAATTATTTGTGAAAAATAGTAATTTTTAAAAAGAGAGAGGGGGATCGTTTCAAACTGTGTGCAATAGAGCGAATTTGATCCGATGTATTTTGCACATAGAAAATTCTTATTCGAAACCTTGGTACAAACATTTCCAGGTGCTCCTGAGATATCCGAAGATGCTCGAAAATATCTAACCAAAGTCCGTCAAAAGTACAACATCGCCCTATTCCGATATGTAATGGCAAAACATGGTGCATCGGGTCCAGCTAGATTTGCAAATATCCTCGGGTTCATCGATATTTTGGAGCATCAACAAAGGGATCATCGAGATTTGGGCATGTTGATGAACTTGAGAGTCAAAGATCGTCGTGCCGTCCCAATCCTTGATGAAATTATGAAACATTAGGTTATTTTATTTGAAAATTATGTACATTTTTGTTGGCTTTATTCTGTGATGCGGGTGATAATTGTTAAATATGGTTAATAAATATTATGGAACATTCTTTGATTCTCTGTGTCTCTCACATATTGTTTCTGGAACAATCCACCTCGCTGACCGGTTAAAGTGTATTCTCGATAAGATCTTCGAAGTGAAACGTTGATCATTAAGATTTTGCGGAGATTCATGTTCCGATGGTTTCTCCGGATTTATTATAGATTTTTTCAAGACAAAAATGTGCTCTTTCTTTTAAGAGCAACTTGCCAACTACCTTACCTTTAAGTTCCTTTTTTTGTGACGTTTTTTGTTGAATTTTCGGTCCAGTGATTTTTGAGTTAATGCGTCTTATATCTATGTACAAATAGGTTCCATCTTTCCTCATTACTTTTTCGAAAATTATTTTCCTCTCCCTTTTTTGGTCAACCTACGTTTTCTGACTTTTGAAACCAGACACCCATTTGGTGTGAGCCAATGTCTATGTCACAAATACACTCTAGTTTCCGTGCGCACTCAAAACGCACCCGACAAACCGGCATTTTCCCTTTCATTATGTCTCTAACCCTCTCAAGAACTTGAGCTTTCTATGGTTTCTTAGATACGTGTTTCGTTGACTTTTCGCCATGTTGTACTATGTGTATTATTCATTCATTTGTGGTCTAAAACCATGCATGTCTCTTTCTCTAATTCTCTCTTTTCTTATCATTGTGTCTCGTGAGACCAAAGAAACGAAACAATTTCAATTTTAGTATTCCGTCACCGGTCATGTAAATAATAAAATGTATTGTTTGTGTTTCTAGTCGAGTTCAAAATTGACAAATATTTGGTATACCTATGTAGCTATATTGATTTTTCTGTTGTTACTAATTGCAAATCCCACGTTGTTCTAATTTTCCCTTTTTTGTTTACACTTTCAACCAGATTCCATAACATTTTATGTCCTTTTTTATTTCCTGACCAAAATCCAAAAAAACACTCATCATGATCGTCACAGACCACATTTCTTTATCGATTTTTTTCGGCAATTTTGTGTAAATGTTATTTTTTTTGCATTGTATTGTTTCTCTTGATAGAACTTTCTAGTATTGATCTCATTTCGTTTCATTTCATTTCCCACGCATTTCCTGTTTTACAAAAAATATATAAATCTCTATGTGTGTATTACTCTCAAATCCTATAATTACATCGAAATTTATTTGATATTTTCATTTTTTTTAATAGAATGGATATTGATCTTCCAACGTTTTCGGAGAGCTTTGAATCACCGGAACCGAGGAAAATGGTGACTTCGAATTCGAAGAAGAAAAAATCGCAGTCTGCACCGTCGATTTGTGAAGTTTGTCTAGGAAAAGCAACAGGACATCATTATGATGTAAGATTTTTTTTCTTAGAAGTTTTTGACAAGACATATGACAAGACATACAAGTGCTGCAAATTTTTTGCGTTAAAGCACATTTTGGAACTAAATTTTTGCATGGAGAATTATTTTTGGACAAAAAGAATACGAGAAGTTCCCAGAGATAAAGAATCTCCTTATTTCTTAAATTTTATACCCTATCAGGTCAGATAAAAAAGTTTCATTATTATCCAGGTTGATAATTTTGAGGTGGTTTGTCTGGACTCAAATTGCACACCTAATCACGATTTTCAATCTCAGTTTGAACCTAAAAAAAACGAGTTTAGTGTAGATGTTCCTAGGTGAAAAACCAGTGAAGTGTACACGTTTGGCTTCGAATTAAAACTGAAAATTGTGTTTTGCTTTCCAATTTGAGCTCAGACACAGTCCAGTAACAACGAGAGACTAACCTGGTTCAGCGTCAATCCAAATTTGATTTTCTCTAGTAACTTACGTTTCTAAAACTTGATCTTTCCCCCTCATACCCCACCGCAACCTCAATTCTCTCTTTTTCCAGGTCGCTTCTTGTAATGGTTGTAAATCATTTTTCCGACGAGTCACTATCGAAAAACTCCGATACTCTTGTAAATTCATTGACAAGTGTTTCGAAGGTTTGAAACCCGGAGACTCTGTGCCAAAATGTCGTGCATGTCGCTTCAAAAAATGTGTCGAATGTGGTATGAATCCACTTGGAATACAATCGGAGTTGAAACAAGAATTAGAACGGAAAGCCAGTTGTGAGTTGCCAGTGGTTATTGAGAAACCTCGAATGACGATTGAAGCGCAAGTTGGAGAACTGATTGATAAAATGATAAGACTAGACACTCAAAGTGAAAAGTTTCGAGATTGTACATATAATCCAAGGAAATTCCCATCGTTGAAAGAATTTGTGAAAGAGGAGAAATCATTGCTATCAATGGCTGATAAATACGAGCCTATGCAAGGATGGCCATTGAAGAAAGAGGTACTAGAAGAGCATTTTCGACTTCGCAGAACTGACAAAAAAAATCATCCAATAGTGAAAAGATGGCTGGTTTATGAACTAATCATTCAAGTCGAAATAGCCAAAGCGTTGCCGTTTTTTGCAGATCTCGCTGAATCTGACAGGGTGAGTCTCCTTTTCATATTGTGATTCTAAACAAGAAAAGTCATTTTCAGGTCTGCCTCATGCAAGACACTGTGTTGATGAGTTCAAATTTAACTAGAGCATTCTATAGTTTCGAGCAGAAAAGTGATCGATTAATAAGGCCGGATGGAGTGAGATACTATGATACACATTTCAAGATCAGTGAAGAGCTCAAAGAGCGTCTTCGAGAGGATATTGGGATGAGATGTTTGAGCGCGATTTTTAGAGTTGGATTAGATCGAGTGGAAATGGTTCTACTTAGAGCGTTGATATTGTCAAATCCAGGTGAGTACAGGGGTCAACGACGAATTTGTCATGTGATAAACTTCAAAAGTTGAAAAATAACATTATTTTTTTAAAGCTCAGGTTCAACCTTGCCTTCAACAAAAACCACTAATTTTCACTGTTTCATAATTTTTTGAAAAATGTGTTTAGAAGGATTTAAGCCGATCCGACGAGGTTATGAAACTGTATGACATCTCAGAACTTGTGAAACTGTAATAAATTTGACTTTTACATTCAAAATTCCACTTCCCGAGTTTTTCAGCTGTCCCCGAGTTGTCTGAAAATGCTCGCAACCATCTAACCAAAGAACGTCAAAAGTACAACATCGCCCTATTCCGATATATAATGGCTAAACATGGTGCATTCGGCCCGGCTAGATTTGCAAATATCCTTGGATTCATCGACATTTTGGAACATCAACAAAGAGATCATCGAGATTTGAGCATGTTAATGAATCTAACAATAACTGAGCGTTGTATCACCCCACTTCTTGACGAAGTTATGAAACACTGAACTTTATTTTTAAAAAAATGTATAATTTCACATATTTATGTATGTATATATTTTTGATTCGGGTTATATATATTGAAATATATTAATAAACGTTTTACTGTTTCCAAAACCGATCTTTGTACGTTTTCATTTGTTGAAAACGTCATCAAAAAGAATTAAAAAATATAATTCTTCTCATTTAATTCGGTAATTTTGTAGAAACCCCGCCCTTTTTCCAAACCAGGATATAATTGACCGACTGAAGGACATTGACGATACCATCTTTGAGATAGTGCGTTTTGTCTACACAAATGAACGGAGATGTTTATGAGGATAATTGTTTTCTTGGTTTTCTGACTAGGGCGGGAAAAGATGGAAGGTTCTACGGGGAAGTGACTAGGGATGTTAATTTCAAAAAAAAAAACTTCGTTTTTTTTCACTAATTTTTCACTAATGAATTTGTATGCTATCCTTTATGTTTAGAGAAATAGAAAATCTGTACAAAACTATTATCTTAAATTGATTCAGTAATAACTATTGGAGTGATATTTATAATATTGTGTAACTTTAAATTTTCTGAAAATCATGATAGCTGCTTTAGTTATAACTATTTACATGCTTAACTTTGCAAGAAGCACAATTGACAAATTATAATCAAATGTGACAAATAAATGTTGTTTTTAAAATTTAGAGTTTTCGACAAGTTCTATTCGACTAAAACTTTGACGCTGATCAACATCCAGTTTTTTATGTTTGAGAAATGCGAGCTCAGTCTTGAAATTTACACTGAAAAAGCAAAAATTCTTTTTAGTAAATCCTAACAAAAATGTAGTCTGTTGAACAACATCTAGATTTATTTGTAATAAACTGAAGAATGAGAGTGTTATTTTTATTTATTTTTTCAAATTTTGAAGTTTACAGCTTCCTTCTGACAATTTTCGGGTTATTTCTCTAACCACATCGTGGTAAGAGCCAACAGGATTTTAAAAAAAAACAATTAATTCTTTTTTCTGACAGCTTTTTCTAGATTCGATGAGAAAATTTCTTATTTTTATGACTAATGAAAAAAAAAGAGGAAGTGTTGTCATTAAACTGTTCTTTTCATTGCATCGGGAATTTGAACCTTCTTCATGTAGATCTCGTATATTCTTTTTTTTATTCATTCTGTTTCAATGATCAATATACTATTATTTTTACACCTGTACATTTCGTATATTTGTCATAAACCACGTTTTAATGGATTTTGTCGCGTTGCGTTTTATTTATTTCATTTATTTATTTATTGAAATACGTTGGGGACAACGTGTGAAATACAAAAAAAAATAGAATACATGAAAATAAAATAAAAGATACAGGACCTAAGTTTTAAGAACCCAGGAAAATTCAGCGTAATACTTTTTGTTTTCTGATTGAAAGGGAGGGGTTGGCCTGCTTGACTAGATTGTTCATAGAATTGTTTCTTGTTATCATGACTGACTGATAATGTATTATATTGGTTGTCATTGGTCCATGAACTTACTTGATGGGTTCCAAGCTAAATATAGAACCTAGATTTTTTCTATTATTTGGGATTGTTTCAGAAAATGGATATTTAACGACGTAGTGTTTTTGAGAGTTACGATTTACCTGAGCTTAGAAAAGGATATTTTACAAGAATAAGAAATCACAAACTGCTCCGAAGCCTAGGCAGAGACGATATGGACGATTTTCCAAATTTTAAACGATGGCTCATTTATAAGTTGCTTATTCAAATCGATATATCAAAAGTCATGCCGTTTTTCTCGGATCTCTCTGAATCTGATAGGTTTGGTCTCATTCCAGTTGTGCTGACAAATAACCAGAGTTTTTTTTTTCAGATTTCTCTCATTGAAGACACTGTGTTGATGACCTCAAGTTTAACGAGAGCATTATGTAGTTTTGTGCGAAAAATTATATATTTATGGACTTCAACATCATAATTCACCAGTGCCGTTTAATCATAAAATTAGGGATCGTCTTCGAGATGAGATTGACATGAAATGTTTGATTTCAGTTCTGAAAGTTTGCCTGGATTGTGTGAAATTTGTACTACTCAGAGCCTTGATCATGTCAAATCTTGGTAAGTTATATTATAGCTCTTACACCGTTCAACTAAAAGGAATTGTCTTCTTTCAGCTGTATCGGAGCTATCAGAAAGTGCACAAAATTACTTCATCAAAGAACGTGAGAAATACAACATTGCCCTATTCCGATATGTAATGTTTAAACATGGTGCATCGGGTCCTTCTAGATTTGCAAACATTCTGGGAGTCATCCACCTATTGGAACATCAACAAAGGGATCATCGAGATTTGAACCTGTTCATTTTCTTGTCGAGACTAAAATACTTTAATATTCCGATTCTAGATGAAGTTATGAAAAACTAGGTAATGAAGGTATTGTTTTCTGAAATCAGGCCTTTTAGTTTCCCGCTTTTGGGACATTTGAAATTGTTTCAACAATCATTAAATATTGCTTTTACTATGCTTTCCTCGGAAACCTACACCCCTGTTAAAGGGGGGGGGGACCACCGATATAGTAAAACTACCAAGGGAATTTTTACCGGAAACCCTAGTATTCGAGAAAATTGGATTTAGAACTTTTTTTTGAACGTATAGCTACGTGAGTAAAAACGAAACGGATGTAAAAATTTCTCGAATACTAGGCTTTCCGGTGAAAATTCCGTTGGGGGTTATACTATATCGATGGTGCTCTTTTTTTTGAACACAACGAAATTGGTAGAAGCTGCACCAGAACAAAAATATAGAGCTGCACCAAAAATAATTTCAAGGGGGGAGGTGCACCAGAAATTTAATTGTGTTCAAAAGAAAGAGCGCCATCGATATAGTATAACGCCCAGAGGAATTTTCACCGGAAAGCCTAGTATTCGAGAAATTTTTACATCCCCTTCGTTTTTACCCACGTATAGCTTTACCCACGTATATGTATACGTCCAAAAAAATTTAAAAATCCAATTTTCTCGAATACTAGCGAGATGTTCTGAACAGGATTACCCGACGATTGGAATTTCGTGATGGCTCGATACTTTGTTGGGAATTCCGTGATCATGCCGCCCACAAATGCACTTCACACAACGTCGAATAATTATGTACAAAACTCGTACCAAACACCCATATCCAATGTCATTCCGTTGATGGGTAAGTATTTCTGTAGTCTTTCGGCTTGACGATTTCGATAGAACAAACGAATCCTTCTATAAAATAAATGAGTGGGAAAATGTGAATATTGTCCAGAATTGGGTTTTTTTTTTTAATTCCTTTTTTCAAAAAGTGTATTTCTTCTTTCAGGAAATCGAGACTTCTTGGAAGTACGGAGATTTGAGTTGGTAAGACCAGCAGATACCATCGATGGACCTTCAACATCGACCCAATGACGCCGCCTATAAACTTGTCAACCATCATTCAAAATGCTAAAGTATGAATCGATCAAAGCTTCGTTTGAATTTCGAAAGAATAAAGTGATTTTTATTTGAAAATGAGCGGTTTTATTGATTAATTGGTTTTAACAATGGAGATTTTTCAAAAAAA
>LR551720.1:0-22420 GCA_900536415.3 Caenorhabditis sp. 38 MB-2015
ATAATAGAAGAATTTGGTAGTTACACTACTAAACGGCCAGCAGATGATCTCCAAGACCAGTTGAATGAAGTCGAGGATGCGATTGACAACGTGGCTGGGTTTCAACGAAGATCTTTTGATGAAGATGAACTGGTGGAGCACTTTTCTTGCTGGAAATCAAGAGTATAATTCCAGATTTGAATATTTTGGTTAGTTACACTACTATTTGGCCAGCAGATCATTTCGAGTTGAAGATGGGGAGATTGGTGAAGCTGTTGCTGAGCTGAAATTCAAAAATAATTATGCTTCAAGGATTTAGGGTAGTAACTGTGCTGCTCGGCCGATTGGAGTTGTTGAAGATGTTGAGAAGAAGCGAGCTAAAAAAAACATTGTTCGAGATTCAGGTATTTTTAATAGTTACGCTTCAAGTCTTCGAAGTCCTCGTTGTTGCAATTGATGTTGTTGTTGATGACGAAAACCCTGATTTTTCTGCAATGAAAATCGTCATAATAATGAGAAAACCAAAATTTCTCTTGTGATAGGTCTCCCCAAAGGTGTCCAAAATATAAAAGCTCGGTCAACCATCCCAAACCCAACTTCCGCCCCAACATTATCAGCCATTCAATGCGAGAACTCCGGTCCAACCTCTTCCTCACTCTCCAAAACACCAGTCGCGCAAGCGATAACAAGAATACATTCCTGTCAATGCCGAAGTTTCAGGGCAATGGTGGTATATTTCAATGAAATGCTTTTTTTCAAAGCTGAAGAACTCAAGGTTGACCCGCTGACCAAAGAGTGGACATTCATCGACTTGTTCAGGTTGAACCTCACTTTTGTCCCCAATTTCAACCCAGTTCCCAACTTTTCCAATTCAATGTGTAGAAAATGCACAAATCCGAGCTATCTCGCTTCCGTCCACATTTCTGGTCTGTATACCAAAGAGACAAGTCTCACACGCAGCCAAGCTTGACTGAATGGGGTCGGACTCAACCCATGGCAGACGGTACTTCTCAGGATGCGAGACGCACATATCTACTGAACCGGTCCAGATGACTAGGGGGGAAAAGGACCCCAAAAACCCGGGCTTATCCTCATCTTTTCGTTGATTTGTCAATCAGGCAGCATTTCACCCATTTGTCGAGCAGTTTGAGACGAATCCTGCAAAAAACGAGCATAAGAAAATGAGAAATAAAATTTGAACACGAGTAACAAGTCGAAAAATCAGAAAACACGGCGATTATCTCAAATTTCGAAACAAAAGGGTGAAAAAGTAACTACTCAACAACAAAATCGCATGAAAATTTCTAAATAGAGCTCATTGAACTTTAAAAATTTGTGAAAAAAGAACCAAATTTTCTAGAAGAAATATTTTTGCACGGTCAGAACTAGAAAAATCAGTTTTCTGACGTTTTTAGGCTTAACTTCAGGCTTCAGAATTCAGAATTCACATTTTTGAGTTTTTCTAGAAAGAGCAGAAGCTAAAACTACGGAGACCCCTATTTTAACCATACCTTATTATTCTATGCATGCAGTTTTTAATTAAGAAGTTATGAAAAATAAAATTAATCACAACATAGAAAAACACAAAATAGTGAAAACGAAATACGTGTCACGTCGAAAAATACACGCGAGATAAAAATTTTCTCCTTTGTTTTTTTTTTAAACATAATTGGCGATTTTATTTTCGGGAAAATCAGCTTGAATTTTTACAAAATCAATTTTAAAAAAAAATAAATTCTCAGAATGGAATTTCAAGAGTTTTGCTGAAAAGGAAAAGTGAAAATCTAGCCTCAAGGTTTTTACGCTCTCAAAATGGAGATTCTCCAGGTTGTTCAAAGCTTTCTAAGCATAGTTTGATCAACACTAAAAAGTTACATCTACCTAATTATCAAAATCTTTTAATATTTCAATAGAACTGCTATTTTATTTCAGGAATTCGATTATATTCAGCAAAAATATCGCCCACAAAACTCAAAAACTGTGAAGAATCAGTTTCAATGATTCTAACAAAACGCGGTAACAAAGAAAAATCACTTAATTTCAAAGCATACCTATGATTTCGTCAGTTCAACTGAATTGAGCAGCTTCTATTCAGACATGTTTAAAAGCAGATATTTTTAGAAAATAGAAATAGGCACATCACAAAAGAAAAGTAGAAAATTACTGAAAATGAAATACGTGCCACGATAAATTAATCACACGCGAAACGAAATTTTTCAGTTCTTTTTTTTTTGTAGAATTTTCTCGAGATCATTCTGGGTGTTCAATACAGAAAAAAAATTCGGAGAATAGGGAATTCTAGTTTTTATTAGAGAAAAATAACAATTGAGTTCGAGAAAAAAGAAACTAACAAACAGGTCGAATTTTTCAAAATTATGTCAAAAATGCTGACAAAAACCAACATAAATTCATCAATTTTTGAGAAAAGATGACAAACTGAGAAAAAATTGAATGAGCAAGTGAAAAACCAAGCTAAACAAAACACGCGGGTAGGTCAAAAACCGAAGATCGATTGGGAATTTAATATTTTTCTCCTATAATAATTATTTGTGTTTGAAAAATCAAATTTTTAGCTATTTTTCAAAATAAAATTTTCAACAATTTCCAGAAAAAAATCAAGTTTCAAGAATTGTCATCATTTTTCTTCAAATGAAAAAAAAAACAAAATTCACTACCGTAGTTTTTCAAAGGAACAGCAGAAAAGTGGGCTAGTCTCATCACGATCTACCATTTTCTTCAAGGCGCATGCTCTTTTGCGTTTTCTCTCGACACGAAACAGGGTTTCTGTACTTCTCTCGGACAATTTTTAGGTTTTCTGTTTCTCGAGCAATTTCCCTGCAGAAAAATCAATGATGCGGTGTAAACCAAGATCCTCATTCGAAGAACGTGCGAAACAATATTATACGGATTGCGGCTTGTCGATTTATGAAAAAGGTTTTTATTTGCAAGATGCTAATACGGATAATATTTGGAATGATGTAAGATTTTAAAATCAATATTTTTACCTATTTTATGATGTTTTTTATAGATAAATATGAACGCTTCGGATTTCGGTGACAAATACTTGAAAATTTTGATGGATGAAATGCGACAGAATGAGAAAATTGTATATAAAGAAGTGATTTCGACGATTGATGCATTTTTAGAAACTTATAGGGAGTTACAAGAAGAAATAAGGTATTTTCTTTTTATTTAAACAGATATAAAATAAGATTTTTGTTTTCAGAAACATGGAGAATCGTAAAATCAAAGATGTTGTTCATAAGCTTCTGAATGTTGATTGGTATATCGGAATTGACAAGCATCACAAAGCTCTTCTAGAATATTTACTGGCTCCAAAAACTTCGCAACTAAACAAGAAGCTTATACCCAGAAAGTCATTTATATCAATTTTGAAGTCTCGTAAGTACTTTTTTCTTTTCCTTTTACAAAACAAAAATTTTATTTTCATTTCCAGTCCCATTTCTTCTAGGATTATGGAATGGCTCATCAGGCAGTGAAGAGGAGTACAATCGAAATGTCAAATATTTCGAGCCACTTTTATGTAAATTTGTGTATATTTATGTGAAATGGGTGGTTGATTGCATCAGATTCATCATTCCGAAGAATTCAGTTAGAACTCCGGTTAATGATGCGAATTATACCGATGGTGGTTGTAAGAAGAATGTATATAAGAAATGTGAAAATGATGATAATATTTGGGGTGATGTGAGTTTACTGGTATCGTTCGGATTGAAAAACGCAGAAAAATTCCTCAAAATTCCCATTTTTGCAGATTAACATGTCTGGTTCTGATTTCGGTGACAAATATTTGGGAGAATTGATGGATAATTTGCGAAAAAACGAAATTAGTGTATACACCGATGTTATTAACACAATTAATCGATTCTTGACAGATTATGCAGATTTGCAATATAAAATCAAGTAATTTAAAATTCTCTGTGCTAAAAAAATTTGTTTTTCCAGCCAACTAGAAATTTGGACAATTAAAGACATTGTTCCAAAAATACTGAATATCGATTGGTATATCGGAATCGGAATAGTTAACAAAGTAAAACTGGCAAATTTAATAACTCGCAAAAATTGGAAACTAGATGTTAGATTTTTGTCAAAACAATTTTTCGAAGAAATTAAGACGTCGCGTGAGTTTTTTTTTCCAAGTTCAGCTTTTTTGAATTTCAAATTTTATTTATTTTCAGTTCCATTTCTTCGTGAAAGATGGTGTTTGGCGGAGAATGATTCGAAAGAACAATATAGGAATGTGACATATTTCGAGCCACTTTTATGTAAACTAGTGTATATTTATGTGAAATTCGCGGTGGATTGTTTGAGGTGAGCTAGTTTTCAGAGCTTAAAATCTGGATTTTGGCTGAAATGTTAAGATTTTTCGAAAAATGCTCTCTGAAAATTAAAAAGTTGACTCAAAACACCCGAATGTTCACGAGAACTCTTTTCAATTTATATGTTTTGTCCTATAAAGTCTAGATTTGGCTGTAATTCAATGATTTTTAGATAAACACTCTTAAAATGTTTAAAAACACAAAAGATGCATGAAAATTTCAAATTTGTCGTAAAATTCACAAAAAATCTTCAAAAATTCAAATTTTTGATAGGGAAATTCCAGATTTCTCGATAAAAATAATCTAAACATAGTTTTTTTCATAAAAATCCCAGGTTCAGCTACAAAAGATTGAGATTTTCATTAAAAATTATCAAAAGAAATCAGCATCAGAAAAATTCATAGCTTTTTTCGTATGATGAATTCTGAGAATTGTTCTAATATCAAATTGTCTTACAATTCCAGATAGTCTGGAAATCTACTCTGTGACTGAAAATTCCTATCTAAAGTTCAGAAATGAAATAAATAATTATTTCTTTTTCCAGAATCCTGTTTCCCAATGAATTTATTCTCGGAAAAAATGTAATAATCGATAGAGAATTAGAAGAAAATAACAATTATTCAGGTGCTCCGATTCCTGAAAAGGTAATAAAAAATATACAACCTCTTCAAGCATTAAATAATATTAATTTTCAGGAAAAACCGATCAGATCTGCTCGGAGAAGAAATCGAAGAAGAAGAAACTAATAAGCATGTTCTAATTTTGTATATATTTATAGTTTGCACGTTTTATAGTATATTTTGATGCATTTTCAGATATTATAACATGAACCTGAATCATGGTAATTTTTAACAGGATATCAAAACAGACATTCATTATAACAACAAAAACAAAAATCTTAGTACAATATACAGTTCACTCACAAAATTTGAATTATTAAAATTAAATCAAAACTAGTATCAGGTTATTTCATATCCTTCAAACACCATTCATAATTCTGCATGAAATCCACTGAAAATGAAACCGGGAAATCCGGAATCTCTGCGGTCTCCCAACAATTCTCATTCTCCAGAATCCTGATATACATATCATATCTTCTCTGGAATCTAACAACTTCCGATTTCGATATTCCATATTTCTCCGAAACTTTGCTAATCTTCTCCAGAATTCCATAAACATCAAATTGCAGAATTTCCTCGAAAGGTTCAATTCTCATGTCTGGATTCAGATACAAATCTTTTTCAAAAAACACATCTTCGGAGAAATCAGGAATTCTGAAAAGAAAAAACTTCGAAGGGAATCTAGAAGAAAACTAACGCTTCTATTTGTTGTTCCAGGAGTCTCACTAGATTTTCAGCATCTTCTTTTGCTCTTTCAGATGCATCCAGTTTCTCTTCAGCAATTTCCAGTGATGTTTTCAAATGACTATTTTCAGCTGTCAATTCATCAATCTTCTTATTTTTCGCCTTTTCAAGGAATTTTGAATTCTCCAATTCAATCTTCATCTTCTTAACACTTTCATCAGCTCTGAAATTATTTATTTTTTTTAAATATGAATTTTTTAGGGAAAATTCTTACTTTCTGGAACTCATACGAACTTCAGAATACAAATTTTCTCTTTCAATTCTCGAATCTTCCCGATATCTGAAATTTTAGATGAGTCATAGTTGACTGTGAAGAATCTTACTCTTTGATCTCCTGATTGAGCTGTTCGATTTTCATTTCTCGACCTTCTAAATCTTCCTTATGCTTCTGAATCTCTTCCCGGTATTTCAGCTTATTCTGACTAATCTGGCTGAAAATCGATCTCTATGAATAATTTCTGACAAGAGAACCTGTTTTTAACATACTTTTTCAACATCGATAAATCCTCTTCATTCTGCCTAATAATTCTTCGATTCTCCTCATTTTCCTTCTCTAATTTCTCAATTTTCCTCTCAAATCCCATCGTTTCTTTCTCAATACTTCGACAATTCACACAATTTTCAACTGTTTTCATCTCCGTCACATATTTCACAACAACTTTCGGACCTTCTTCTTTCTTCGTTTTCACTTTCTTTTCAGGTTCTTCCACTTTTTTCTTCTTATACATTTCAATTCCATCCATCATTGTAATATCGATATATTCAACAAGGTCTACTTTTATCGAACTGCGTCCTTCGGTGGTTTTCAACGCCTAGAATTAATTGATCAATTTTGAGAAAAAATTATGCCGCATTCAATAACTTCGGAGTAAATTTTATTTCATTTATTGCTTGAACTTCTATTATATCCATTGCTTGAACTTCTATTCGTATGAACCTAAAAAAATGAGGTCTTACTTGGAGAAGCACAAATTCAAGCCAAAAAACGTAAAATTTCAAAGGAAAATCAAGAAAAATCGATTGATTACATCACAATTCACTTTTCCTATCAAGAAATACACTATTTTCTCTTGTTTCAACTCAGTTATTTCTAAAATATCTGAATTTTCCTTCAAAAACAAAAAGAAAAACAAATCCTCCTCGAGAACTACACATAGCAGAACAATTGGTAAACTCGGACACGGCCATATTCGTTTCTTTTCGAAAAAAGAGATTTCCTGTCAATTTAAAGATATAAAGTTGTGGAAAAAAAGCTGAAAACTTTATTTATTGAAAAAAAAGCAATTTAATTATGCCGTTCTCGTGTGTACTTTCAAATCACAGATCATGGTTTTTCTGAAAAAAAAAAACAAATTTTTGTGGTTATATTTTGAGCCTGGTTATACTGTAGGTTCCAAAATACAGTACCCTCTGGACCCTGTAAACTAACCTTGCAATAGATACTGATAAAAATTACAAAAATAGACCAAAGTGGTGCCGAAGACATACAGATGTTCGCCTGGAATTTTATTTAAAATTTCAATTTTCTCAAATAAAATATTCACTTATGGTACAATCGAGATCCTGTATAGTGGTTTAAAATATTTAATTGTTGAATTACAGTAGTTTAGATACTGTAATATTGTAGTGTAGTATAGCTTTTTGACAACTTTAAAATTTCTGATTTTTTCAGGATATGCTCCAATATCGTACAGTGCTTCGAAACTCTACACAGAGTAGTTTTAACCGATGTCCTTATCAGATTATTGATTTTTATAAACACTTTTTTGCACAACAGTACTCTTAAATTATTGGGTCAAACTGTGAAAAATATGGGACCCTTCAAAATACAAAAAAATATTTATTAGTATAAAAATTAAAAAAATGAGCATTTTTTGAAGACGAAGAGCACCATTGGATCTGAAAAATACAATTTTGAAGAGGAATTTTTAGGGTCTCATATTTTACCTGTTTCTTTTTTTTACAAAATATTTTTCTAATTTGCATGATTGTTTTGTTTGCATTATGGATTTGAACGAAGTACTAGTGAAATCTGGAAATTGTTCATTTTCCGTGAGAACTACGAAATTGGCCAACTCACTTTTTTTCTCTTCAATGAGGTTTTGTTCAAGGTCGCATATGATTCTTTTTGTAGATTGAGCTGAAAATCATATTCTGATGATTTTTACACTTCTCCGAGAGAACTACAAAACTAACTTTTCTTCTCTTCAATGACATGAAGATTGATTTCAGCTATGGTTCTTTAATGATCTCAGAGGTCTGAAATTCAGATTTTGATGATTTTTGAGTTCTGAAAATGCTCCAACTCACCTCACATCTTTTAAAATGTCATACTTCGAAATATCGATTTCGATGTTTGCTATGAAGTAGCTGAAAAATACAGATTTTGAGAATTATTTTGAGTCACAAAAAGCAGTGCGCAAACTGTAATTCTTGGCTCAGTTTTGAAAAAAATAGAAATTTCAGAAATGAGCACTTTTAAAGGTACATAGGGTGTTCTTTGATCAACTAACCGCATGATTGATACAGTAACCAGAGGATACTGTAGATTTAAACATTTTGAACGTGAACATTACAGTAGTTTAGATACTGTGTAGGTATATTTCTGAAAAAAAAACAATAATTCAAACCCTGCTACAGTAATCTAGTACCGTAACTCACCAATTTTTTTTGTATCTCTGTTGGGCAAATCAAGAGATAATGTTGTTGACGCCTCAGATCCACGAATTTTTCTCTGGAAAAATCACAGTTTTTTGGGGGATTTTGAAAGATGAGGACACTTCTCCGAGAGAACTACAAAACTTACTTTTCTTATCTTCAATGTCGTGTTGTGTAAGGTCGCAAATGATTCTTCACGTAAATTGAGCTGAAAATCATATTTTGATGATTTTCGGATCCGGAAAATGCTCCGAGAGCTCCTGACTCACCTCAAATCTCTCAAAAAATGGTCCTCTTTTTTTATATTCAAGCTGTTCGACCCTTGATATTTTCTGAAAAATCCATTTTTTTCGGATTTTTTTTTGGCTAACTAACCTTCTGTTATTCCGAAATCTACCAAATTGATACAGTAATCAAGGAATACTGTACATTCAAACATTTTGACAAAATATTATTACAGTAATTTAGATACTGTGTAGGTATATTTCTGAAAAAAAAAACCATCTAAGACCTGCTACAGTAATCTAGTACAGTAACCCACCAATTATTTTTGTATCTCTGTTGGGCAAATCAAGAGATAATGTTGTTGACGCCTCAGATCCACGAATTTTTTTCTGGAAAAATACAGTTTTTTGGGGGATTTTGAAAGATGAGGACACTTCTCCGAGAGAACTACAAAACTCACTTTTCTTATCTTCAATGTCGTGTTGTGTAATGTCGCAAATGATTCTTCACGTAGATTGAGCTGAAAATCATATTTTGATGATTTTCGGATCCGGAAAATGCTCTGACTCACCCCAAATTTCTCAAAAAATGGTCCTCTTTTTTTATATTCAATCCGTTCCACCCTTGATATTTTCTGAAAGAAATTTTTTTTTGGGATTTTTTGGATAACTAACCTTCTGTTATCCCGAAATCTACCAAATTGATAATGATAAAGTAACCAGAGGATACTGTACATTCAAACATTTTGACAAAATATTATTACAGTAATTTAGATACTGTGTAGGTATATTTCTGAAAAAAAAAACCATCTAAGACCTGCTACAGTAATCTAGTACAGTAACCCACCAATTATTTTTGTATCTCTGTTGGGCAAATCAAGAGATAATGTTGTTGACGCCTCAGATCCACGAATTTTTTTCTGGAAAAATACAGTTTTTTGGGGGATTTTGAAAGATGAGGACACTTCTCCGAGAGAACTACAAAACTCACTTTTCTTATCTTCAATGTCGTGTTGTGTAATGTCGCAAATGATTCTTCACGTAGATTGAGCTGAAAATCATATTTTGATGATTTTCGGATCCGGAAAATGCTCTGACTCACCCCAAATTTCTCAAAAAATGGTCCTCTTTTTTTATATTCAATCCGTTCCACCCTTGATATTTTCTGAAAGAAATTTTTTTTTGGGATTTTTTGGATAACTAACCTTCTGTTATCCCGAAATCTACCAAATTGATAATGATAAAGTAACCAGAGGATACTGTACATTCAAACATTTTGACAAAATATTATTACAGTAATTTAGATACTGTGTAGGTATATTTCTGAAAAAAGCAATAATTTCAGACCTGCTACAGTAATCTAGTACAGTAACCCACCAATTTTTTCTTTTTTTTTTGTGCGGGTTGTTTGTATAATTATCGGGTTTGTTCTTTAATCTACGATTTTTTTCTGAAGAAATCAGTTTTGTTAGGGATTTTGAAAAAAATGGTCCGACTCACTTTTCTTCTTTTCAATGTCATGTGTTTCAAGGTCGCATATGATTCTTCTTGTAGATTGAGCTGAAATTCAGATTTTGATGATTTTTGACTTCTGAAAATGCTCCAACTCACCTCACATCTTTTAAAATGTCATACTTCGAAATATCGATTTCGATGTTTGCTATGAAGTAGCTGAAAAATACAGATTTTGAGAATTATTTTGAGCCACAAGGAGCAGTGCTCAAACTGTAATTTTTGGCTCAATTTTGAAAAAAAAAGAAATCTCAGAAATGAGCACTTTTAAAGGTACATAGGGTGTTCTTCGATCAACTAACCGCATGATTGATACAGTAACCAGATGATACTGTAGATTCAAACATTTTGAACGTGAATATTACAGTAGTTTAGATACTGTGTAGGTATATATCTGAAAAAAACAATAATTCAAGACCTGCTACAGTAATCTAGTACAGTAACCCACCAATTTTTTTTGTATCTCTGTTGGGCAAATCAAGAGATGTTGTTGACGTCTCAGATCCACGAATTTTTTTCTGGAAAAATACAGTTTTTTGGGGGATTTTGAAAGATGAGGACACTTCTCCGAGAGAACTACAAAACTAACTTTTCTTATCTTCAATGTCGTGTTGTGTAAGGTCGCAAATGATCTTCTTGTAGATTGAGCTGAAATTCAGATTTTGATGATTTTCGGATCCGGAAAATGCTCCGAGAGCTCCTGACTCACCTCAAATCTCTCAAAAAATGTTCCGTTGCCTTATATTCAATCCGTTCCATCCTTGATATTTTCTGAAAAATCCATTTTTTTTCGGTTTTTTTTGGCTAACTAACCTTCTGTTATTCCGAAATCTACCAAATTGATACAGTAATCAAGGAATACTGTACATTCAAACATTTTGACAAAATATTATTACAGTAATTTAGATACTGTGTAGGTATATATCTGAAACAATACTAATACAAGACCTGCTACAGTAATCTAGTACAGTAACCCACCAATTTTTTCTTTTTTTGGGTGTGGATGTTAGTGCGAACGGGGTTGTTCGTTTTTCTGAAAAAAAATACAGGTTTTTGGGGGATTCTGAAAGATAGGGACACTTCTCCGAGAGAACTACAAAACTAACTTTTCTTCTCTTCAATGACATGAAGATTGATTTCAGCTATGGTTCTTTAATGATCTCAGAGGTCTGAAATTCAGATTTTAGTGATTTTTGACTTCTGAAAATGCTCCACCTCACCTCACATCTCTTAAAATGTCGTATTTCGAGATGTCAATTTCGATGTTTGCTATGAAGTAGCTGAAAAATACAGATTTTGAGAATTATTTTGAGCCACAAAAAGCAGTGCGCAAACTGTAATTTTAGGTTCAATTTTGAGCCAAAAATCTCAGAAATAAGCACTTTTAAAGGTACATAGGGTTTTCTTTGATCAACTAACCGCATGATTGATACAGTAACCAGAGGATACTGTACATTTGAACATTTTGACAAAATATTATTCCAGTAGTTTATATAATGTGTAGGTATATTTCTGAAAAAAGCACTAATTTCAGACCTGCTACAGTAATCTACAGTAACCCACCTTGTGTTTTAATTTTTTGGATTATTTTTCTCCCAATAATCGTTGTTATGCTTGCAGGATCGTTCGTAATGCTGGTTCGGTTAACTGGAAAAATTCAAAATTTTGTTTTTTGAACGAAATAAATCAATAAAACTCACCGGAATGTTTCGAGCTCTAAAACCTGAATTTCGCAATTTTAAAGGAACATACAGTACTATTTGCTCTTCTAATTATTCTCAAAACATTGCGAATACTTGCTAAGTTATCTGAAAATTTCAAAAATCAGCGAAATGAGAAAAAAAACTGACTTTTGGCAATATCTATTTCGAACAATTTGATATTCAAAAATAACCAGATGCTACTGTAGATAATGTATAATTACAGTAATATAGATACTGTGAATATGATTGTAGTTTAGATACTTCTCTGAAAAAACCAATGCTACAGTAATCTAGTACAGTAACCCACCTCTTCAAATTTTTTTGCTCCCGTTTTGTTTGGACATTCCGTTTTCTTCATTTTTTTTAAATTTTGCTCGCATTGGTTACGAATCTTGAATTTTTTTTTTAAATTCAGATATCAAAAAAAGTGAAACTCACAACGTGGTATTTCTATTTTTCTTCTTTAAAGTCATGATTTTCGAGATTGCATATGATTGTTGGAACTTGGCCTTCTGATGATGAGGTGATGTCAAATATGGTCTGAAAAATTACAAATTTCCAAACTACAGTACTCCCATGGACCCTGTTAAACTAACTTTGAAAATATATTGAGGTATTGTAGATAAAAAGTTTCGAAAATTCAATATTACAGTAGTTTATATACTGTGTAGGTATATCTCTGAAAAAACACTAATTCAAGACCTGCTACAGTAATCTAGTACAGTAACCCACCTCGTTTTTTATATTTTCGGATAATTTTTCTTCAAAGGATTTGTGTTGTTCTTGGATGGCTCTATTTTGCTCCTGAAAAATGCTCATTTTTAAACTTTGACTTGAAAATTAATGAAACTCACTGGGACTATTTTCTTTGAAATCAATCAATAATCCACTGAGAGCTGGTATTTTTTCGTTGATGTGAAGTTCGTGGGGGGCTCCAGATGGTCCTTGAATTCTGATTCTTTTTTTTGGCCACTTCGATTTCAAATAGCTCGATTTCATAAAATAACCAGAAGATAATGTAGATATATGAAAAATTACAGTAATATAGATACTGTGTAGATACTTCTCTGAAAAATGGTAATTTAAGATCTTCTACAGTAATCTAGTACAGTAACCCACTTTTGTTTTTTTTTGAAGGTAAGCTTGGCGGAGCTAATCCACGAATTTTTTCTGAAAAAATCACAGTTTTAGGGATTTTGAAAGAAAGGAGACTTCTCCGAGGGAACTACAAAACTCACTTTTCTTCTCTTCAATGTCGTGTTGTGTAAGGTCGCAAATGATCTTCTTGTAGATTGAGCTGAAATTCATATTTTGATGATTTTCGGATCCGGAAAATGCTCCGAGAGCTCCTGACTCACCTCAAATCTCTCAAAAAATGGTCCTCTTTTTTTATATTCAAGCTGTTCGACCCTTGATATTTTCTGAAAAATCCATTTTTTTTCGGTTTTTTTTTGGCTAACTAACCTTCTGTTATTCCGAAATCTACCAAATTGATACAGTAATCAAGGAATACTGTACATTCAAACATTTTGACAAAATATTATTACAGTAATTTAGATACTGTGTAGGTATATTTCTGAAAAAAAAAACCATCTAAGACCTGCTACAGTAATCTAGTACAGTAACCCACCATTTTTTTCTTTTTTCTTTGTGCGGGTTGTTTGTATAATTATCGGGTTTGTTCTTTAATCTACGATTTTTTTCTGAAAAAATCAGTTTTGTTAGGGATTTTGAAAGAAAGGACACTTCTCCGAGAGAACTACAAAACTCACTTTTCTTCTCTTCAATGTCGTGTTGTGTAAGGTCGCAAATGATTCTTGTAGATTGAGCTGAAATTCAGATTTTTATGATTTTTGACTTCTGAAAATGCTCCAACTCACCTCACATCTCTTAAAATGTCGTATTTCGAGATGTCAATTTCGATGTTTGCTATGAAGTAGCTGAAAAATACAAATTTTGAGAATTATTTTGAGTCACAAAAAGCAGTGCTTAAACTGTGATTTTAGGTTCAAATTTGAGCCAAAAATCTCAGAAATGAGCACTTTTAAAGGTACATAGGGTGTTCTTTGATCAACTAACCGCATGATTGATACAGTAACCAGATGATACTGTAGATTCAAACATTTTGAACGTGAATATTACAGTAGTTTAGATACTGTGTAGGTATATTTCTGAAAAAAAAACAATAATTCAAGACCTGCTACAGTAATCTAGTACAGTAACCCACCAATTTTTCTTTTTTTTTGGTGTGGATGTTAGTGCGAACGGAAATTTTCTTTTTTCTGAAAAATCACAGTTTTTGAGGGATTTTGAAAAATGGGACACTTCTCCGAAAGAACTACAAAACTTACTTTTCTTATCTTCAATGTCGTGTTGTGTAATGTCGCAAATGATTCTTCTTGTAGATTGAGCTAAAATTCAGAATTTGATGATTTTTGACTTCTGAAAATGCTCCAACTCACCTCAAATCTCCTAATTTGTCGTATTTGGATATGTCGATCTCGAGTGACTTCAGAAGAGCTCTGAAAATTTTGGAACCTCAGATTTCAGAAAAACCAAATCAGGTAACTAACCTTGGATGGTCTAGAGTTCCATTTTTCAACATATAATGTTGAAATTAATGTTGTTCGTCTTGAATCTGAAAATCCATTAAAAAATAATTTAAGAACTGTGCTCATTTGGAGCCCAATTGGGACCCAAACACTTCTCTGAAAATGTTCCAAAATCTTTGGGCTCTTTTTTAATAGTTTCCAGAGCTCTGAATAATTTGAGCCTAATTATGACCTGAGAATGGCATTTTCATAGTGTTCTAAAAATGCTCCAAAACTAGAAACTCGAAAATCAAACTAACAAACCTTGAAATCTCCGTCTCAAAAAATCGAAAATGCTCTCAACTTCTTCTGAAAATAAAAAAATCATATTTTTGACAAAAAAATCGGGAAAAACTGACTTGTGGCAATATCGATTTCAAACAACTTGATATTATTCAATGACCAGAAGGTACTGTAGATATTTAGACATGTATAATTACAGTAATTTAGATACTGTGTAGATACTTCTCTGAAAAAAAACCAATGAAAGACCTACTACAGTAATCAAGTACAGTAACCCACCAATTTTTTATTATTTTTTGATGGAAATGTCTTGATCTGAAAAAATTAAATTTTTGAATTATGCTCATTTGGAGCTCTTTTTAGTGTCAAAAAAAGGACTTGGGACCCAAAAAAGTTACCTCAAAAATCTCTCAAACAAGCTCAAGGACTATACTTATTAAAAATGGTCCTAAAATTCAAATTTAAACTAGATTTTCTCTAGAAAAAGTGCCGGTTTTTGAGTTCTAACAGGTTCTAAAAATGTTCCAAATTATCAAAAACTAAAAAAATGCTTTTAAAATTTCAATTCAAACGAGATTTTCTCTAGACAAAGTTGTGTGCTCATTTTTAGCTCCTAAGAGTTCCAAAAAAATTCTCATTAGTTTTCAGAGTCCTACCGGGACCTAAACATTTTTTAAAGAGCTCTAAAAATGCTCCAAATCCTGAAAAACCAACCTTGAAATGTTCGGCTTCTTTTCTCTTCAATGACCAAGTTCTTAACTTCTTCACTGTTTCTGAAAACCCAATGTATACTGTGCTTATTAGCTCTTTTTAGTGTCTAAAAATGGACTTTTGACCCGAAAAAAGGTACCTGGTATTTGTTCTGAAAATGTTCCCACTTTCTCAAAAATGCTCCTGAGATTTTTTTCAAAAAAAGTCAAAATTTGTGCTGATTCTAAAAGTTAGCATATGAGCCCGATTAGGGTCTAAAAAGGAGGAAAAAAGCTAACCTTGATATTTCCGGCTTCATCTCTTCTCACTGTTCAGATTCTGATAATCAGACTGGATTCTGAAAATCCAATTTGAACCACATTTTTTTGCTCCAAATTCAGAAAAAAACTGACCTCGAAATTTCAAGCTTCTTTCTCTCTTCAATGACGGAGACAAACATCTCAAACTTGGATTCTGAAAAACATATGTATACTGTGTTTATTAGGTGCTCTTTTAAGTGCCAAAAATGGAACTTAGTGTCTAAAAAGGTACCTAAAAAATATCTCAAAAAAGCTCTAAAAATGCTGCAAAGTTATCCAGGACTATCACTTTTACAAATGGTCCTGAAAATCTTATTTAAACTAAAATTTCTGTAGAAAAAAGTGCCGGTTTTTGAGTCCAATCAGATCCTAAAAAAGGTGCCTGAAAATGAGAAAGGGCTCTAAAAATGCTCATAAAACTTCAGCTCCGACGAGATTTTCTCTAGAAAAAAATAGTGTGCAAGATTTGTGCTCATTTTTAAGTCCTAAGAGTTCCAAAAAATTTGTCACCAGTTTTTAGAGTCCTAACAGAACCTAAAAAATCTCTGAAAAGAGCTCTAAAATGGTCCAAAATTATCAGGAGCCAAAAAAGGTACCCGAAACTTCTGAAAGGGTTCTAAAATGCTCCAATTCATCTCATTCTCTTTAAAATGCTCCAATTTGAACTATATTTTTCTTTATAAAAATAGCTGATTTAAAGCTCTATTTTCACTATTTTTCAAATTCCAATTTGGAGCTCTAAAAATGCTCCAAATCCAAAAAAACTAACCTGAGAACTTTTGGCTCTTCGAAGTAGGCGAACATCTTAACCGAGAATTCTGAAAAAAAAAACTTCAATTCAATTTAGACTCTTTTCCAAAAGAACCACACACTCACTTTTGAAAATTCTTCATGAAAAAATATTTAAAAAATTAACAAAATTAAATATAGTACTGTAGTCTAGATACAATAAATATTAACATATTATAAAATGTAAATGAATGAAATGGGAAAAAGGGAGAAGCCGAGAATGTCACCCCTAGCAACAATTAATAGACATAGAGAAAAATAGGGGATAATTGATTGAGCCCATTTTCTGCTGATAACTCCCCCCCTCCCCCAGGAAATATTAACATTTTCAAGGACCTCCCAGAATTAATAGACGCAGAGAAAAAAATTCCATTGATTTTGCCCTCTTTTTGCTGCCCATCGCACTTTTTTCATCTTTTTGTTTCGAGAGAAAAAAATTGTTTATTTTTTCTCTATGAAATAAACAAAATGAATGGTGGGTTACTGTAGGAGGAGTACTGTAGGTATAATATTTTCAGATTGAACAGTATCTAGACTACTGTATTCAACATAAGGTGGTAGTGTATCTAAACTACGATGATGTCTACAGTATCTATATTACTGTAATTTTGTGTACCAACAACTTAATATTCATAAAAAGAACTATTGTTTCACTGTGATTCCGATCATAGATGGGTGGGTTACTGTAGGTTACTGTATTCCATATATCGGGTTTTTTTCAGAGGAATTTTGAATTCATGAATGAACTCTCAGAGTTTGCCAAAATATGAAAAAGGTGGGTTACTGTAGGTTACTGTAGGTGTATATCAAGTACCTGTTTTTCAGATTAGTGTATCTAAACTACGATGATGTTCACAGTATCTATATTACTGTAATATACATACAGTACTCCTATTTGGACCTTCAATGGCTGATGGTATAGTGAATATCTGGACTATATATGTATAGTATAGGTGGGTGTACTGTAGATTACTGTAGATATATCTCTGATTGTTTTTTTTAGATTAGAAGAACTTCGAAGCAGCACACCCAATGTGCGAAATAAATCTGCATTTTACATAAATAAGACCGAAAAAAATATATAAGGTGGGTGTACTGTAGAGTACTGTAATATACCGGTCCCTTTCAGACCCTTCCAACAGTATCTAGACTACTGTACTCTACTTTCATTTTACAAAATTCAATAATTTTATGATCAACGGCCTAGGGTGATACCATTGGCTACCACATAAATGTAATGGTGGGTTACTGTAGGTTACTGTAAGTGTATATCAAATACCTATTTTCAGATTGGTGTACTTGAACTACAATAATATCTACCGTATCTACAATACTATAGTACACACATGCAGTATTCCTATTTTGGACCTTCAATAACTATGATCGTGAAATGTATGTGCACATATGTATATTATAGGTGGGTGTACTGTAGGTTACTGTAGATATATCTCTGATTTTTTTAAAGATTGGACTACCCTCAATCGATCGCACCCCATGTGCAAAAATAAACGAGGTGGGTGTACTGTAGAGTACTGTAATATACCGCTTACTTTTTTCAGACCCATTCTACAGTATCTAGACTACTGTAATTTTAACTAATTCAGAATCCGAAGAATTTGGGCAATCAATCAGTATCCCAAGCGTACATATTGAAAATTAAATTAATATCGATCAAAAAAAGAGGTAGGTTACTGTAGGTTACTGTAATAAAAATGTATTTTCAGAATGCATGTTACGATTCTCAGAATCGGGCGAATCTACACGCTATATAAGATCCCAAAAAAAATTATTAGAAAAGGTGGGTTACTGTAGTACAGTACTGTAATATATCTGAGGCGATTTTCAGATTCTACAGTATCTAGACTACTGTACTCCATGTTTTTTTTCAAGTTGCTATATTTCTGAAGTATTATCTTATCTCTGTGAGTCTCTCAAAAAGCTATAATTCTTCTTAGTTTTAAGTTTTCAGACCACAATACCAGGACTGAAAATCCAATTTTCACACTTCAAAGATCAAAAGATCAAATTGACGTCAATCCATACCCAAAAATGTGAGTATTTCTGAAAGAAACCAGATAATTTTTCATAATCCCTGAATTTTATAGATACAAGAAACTGGTCAGAATGGAACCAAAAATTAAAAGAGGTGGATACTGTAGATTACTGTAATATATCTCAATGGTTCCATTTCCAGAAGTATCTACACTACATTATTTCTACAGTATCTAGACTACTGTACTCCAATTTTTTCTCAAAATTTCAATTTTTTTGAAGTACTATTGGGAAACCGTTCTCGACTTTGAAGAATGGGAAAAAGACGAAAAAGTGACTTGATCGCTTCTAGGACTATCAATTCTATGACCCAATTCGCCCTGATTTTCCTCAACATCTCGTCCGAGGAGATAAGAAGTCAAGGATCTTCTTGGGTTTGTGATAAAAGCCTCACTCCGAATTGCAAAAGCGGCACAGATACATTGAAAAGAAGCAAAGACGGGAGGGACGATGAATGAAGTGGGACTTTATCCAACAAATATTCTGGAAATTCGAAAAGAAGCACACTTTTTTTTTTGGATGGATGACAGCCTATTTTCAACAATTCAGATCATTATGAGAGAGAGTAGAACCTCAATTTATTTCTATTTTAACTTTTTATAATAAATTTATCTTCATTATCCAAGTTTGTATACTCATTTTTGTGAAATTTTCAGGTTTCAGGTGAAAGTTCTGTTTCAGGAATATTATAAACCGGTTGAGATTGCCTATTTTTGGTACTGGTGTCATTTCAGTTATACATATGTTCGACAGTTTTTAGTGATTGTGTTTCCGTTTTGGACAGTTCCAGCCAGCTTCGGAACGTTTTTACCGGTTTTTAGTTACTTTGCGCCATATTTTGAGTAACCTGGGCGCGATTCTGAGTCCTATTTTCGATTATATTTGACTTGACTTCAAAGTATTTTGGGCCCATAAATGAGCCTTTTTAATCAAGTTTGACCGGTTCTAGCTACTTTGGGCCATTGTTCGGGTAGTCTAGCTCCGAATATGAGTTTTTTTCTGATCATTTTGGACCTATTTTTGGTATAGTTGACTTGATTTTGATGATTATGTAATTATTACAAACCACTCATTTCAGGAAATGAGCACAATTCTGGATATTGCTCTTTCTTGTGAATTTTTAGATTTTGATCCATTCATATTTTCTCTCAACACGCTGTGGCGCTTTTTCATAATCAAAATGTGTGTACTTCTCTCGGAGAATGACAAAATGTTCCCATCATTTGATACGAGGAGAAACGATTTATTTTTCATTTTTTTTAACATGACTCACAATAAATCAAATGAAGATACAACAAAAATGAAGAGAGAAATAGAGAAATAGAGATGATGAAAATGTGCTCTAGCGAAACGAGAGAAAGGAAAGGCCTAAAAAATTGAAGAATTATTCTGAGCAATATTTAGATCTGCTATTTTCTTCCAATGGCATTTGAGTTTTTGAGTGAACTCTCTTTGAATGGAATGGATATTAAACAAATAGAGGATAATAACAGTCTCAGTGATATGTTACTGAAATCGGCCGGAACAATTTGGACGAAAGAGAAATTGATGGGTTGTTTGAAAAGGATTGTTCATAAGGATGTGAATATTTTTTTGAACCAACTTTTGGTACGCGTTTATACACCATGCTCAACTCATAAAGAATTTTTAATGGTTTCAACCCGATATTGGCCTGTCAAAATGTCATTTTTGTCACTACAGAACTCTAAAAAATCAAATCTTGTGAAGCCGAACTCTCTAGAACCTCTTTAAAGGGGGGGGGTAACACGAATTTTTGAGTATAGTTTTTTTGATTTTAAACTAAAGAGTACCACCGACATAGTGAAACTACCAAGGGAATTTTTACCGGAAAATCTAGTATTCTAGAAAATTGGATTTAGAACTTTCATTTTTAGAAGGAGGTGCACCAGAAATTTAACTGTGTGCAAAAGAAAGAGCACCATCGATATAGTATAACCCCCAAGGGAATTTTCATCGGAAAGCCTAGTATTCGAGAATTTCTCCAGTCCCCTACAAATTTACCACGTATAGGTATACATTCAAAAAAAAGTTCTAAATCCAATTTTCTCGAATACTAGATTTTCCGGTGAAAATTCCCTTGGTAGTTTTACTATATCGATGGTACTCTTTCAAATCAAAAAAACTATACTCAAAAATTCGTGTTACCCCCCCCCCCTTTAAAAGGGCATTTATTTTGAAAATGAGAGTCCCACCTCGGGCCTATCTAGCTTCAGTTTGACACCTGTCCAAATTTTTCAAACCAATCCAGACCTTTGAGCTGAACCTAGCTCCTTCAAATATCAACTAGAGCTTTCTAAGGATTTATAGAAGTTGTTACTTCTATGTCAGATAAATTGTTGCTACAAGAATTTGAAAATTTCAAGAACATGGATTCACGGTTTATAAAGCTCACCTGGAACTGCTCAATTTTCCCATATGTCTCTTTTCTTATTGTGAATCACTAAATTTTATAGACTTTCTGTCGATGTCGGAACTCTGATCTGAACGCCCATAGTAGAACTTGATGTATTTGAAGTTTGGACCCAGAAATGAGTTCAAAAAAAAATCAGCAGAAAACATATTCATCAAATTTTTTTGTACATGGATAACAAAATAATAGTTGAATTTTGGTCTATTTTCGACTAAAAAAAAGAGAAAAACAAGATTAGATGAAAGAGGTCAGAAAAAACTGTGTCTGGAGAATAGAGAAAACGGGCCTAAAAATAAGAGGCATGAAGAAAAAGGGCCTTTAGTAAACAAGCCTAAAGATAATGTCTCTTAGGAAGAAGGGCCTTGAGAAAACAGGCCTGAAATGAGGAGCCTTAAGAAAACGAGCCTGGCTAGAAGGAAACGGTCCAGATTAAAATATGCTCAAGAAAAATAGGTCCAGAAAAACAAGGCCTGAAGTAAACGTGTCTAAAAAATGAGAAGGGGCCTTAAGAAATTGGGCCTGACCACAACAAGTTCAGAGAAAACAGGCCTGAAACAAACGGGTCTGAAGATAATAAATTTGAAAATAACGGAGAGCGCTTGAGCTTGAAGCTGAAAAACCAAGCCTTTCAAAAGAAAAAAAATTCGAAGAAAAAGTATGCTCAAGAAAACGGGCCCACAACAAAACAGTGTCAGAGGAAGCTGGTCTAGCAGAAAACATGTCGAGAACAAAGCATAGCCTTGATAACACAGGCTTAAAAATCTCTAAGACTTTGGAATGGCTGGACAGAAATCATTGATAATACCTTGAATCTTTAAAAAAATGACAGACTAATTTTGAACTATGTAAAGCTCCAGGTCGAAGAAAAAGGGGCTGTTTAAGGTCCTTCGGTCCTAAGAATCTGGAGAAGTGTTAAACTGGAACTGGAACTGAGCTGACACCAGGACTGTTTTATTTAAGCCGTTTGATTCTTGCTAAATAGTTCGGCTTAACAAGATCTGGTTTTCTAAGAGTCAGATATCAACCACTTTCAAAAATCAGGAACATTAATGAAATGCTTAAATTTTTATTCAATCAATCTTGAAACATCAGCCACGATTCAAACAGAATGGACGAGTTTCCTTTGGTTCATCAGGACTATTTCCACATTGATAGATCAATCCATTGTGACAAATTCCGGCGTAGTAAATAAGAAAGTGGACCAATACTTTGCCTTCCCCACCGTATCCACATTCACCCAAGATAACTTGTCCTCCTATTTTGATAGGATAAGAAGCAGCAGCGAGAATACAGAAAAACGCCAACACGAGAAGAATTCTCATTTTTGTTGTAGTGTTTGGAACAGGAGGCATGGTTTATATATACATCGTAAATATGATTCGATTAGGGGACGAAATGCCCATACAATCGATTGTGCATGTGATTTGAACGCCCACATATATGGTTTGAGCAGGCTTCGAAATCGCTTTGTTTTAGATTTAAAAAGCTCTTGACAGAGGAAAATTATATGTTTACTTTTCTGTA
>LR551721.1:0-41295 GCA_900536415.3 Caenorhabditis sp. 38 MB-2015
AAGTCAATTGAACAAGCCACTGATGCCATGACTTGTGCAAAATCGAAAGCCAGATTGTTCGACCAAACAGTTCTACCAGCACTCTGCTATGGTTCTGAGGCATGGACGCTGACGAAAAAGAACTCAGAAGCGCTCCGGGTCTCACACGCCGCATTGGAACGAAGGCTGGTCGGTATCAAACTCAGCGAACAACGTGAAAGAAACCTCCATCGCGAAGATATCCGGAAAATGTCCCAAGTCAAAGATCCACTGCGACATATCCAACAGCAAAAACTTCGTTGGGCAGGTCACATCGCAAGAAGAAGTGACAATCGCTGGACAACGGCAACAATGGAATGGTATCCACGGGATTGGAAAAGGCCAGTTGGGCGGCCTCCGTTGAGATGGTCAGACGAATTGCGCAAAACCCACTGTATATATGACAACAACAAAAAACTGGTCAAACATTGGACAACTCGTGCCAAAGACCGAGATTTATGGAGAAATGTGGTCCGCGCTATATGCTGAAGAACGGATCAACTAAGTAACTAAGTAAGTAAGAAAATATTGGATCTAAATGAAAGAGGGAAGTGAACGTTTGATTAAAATCATGAAATACATGTGGAACTGAAAATAATGTATTAAAAAAATTAATTTAAGATTGAAAACCCAAGTTTCAGATTAATTTTTGAACTTTTCATGTTTGGCCCTCTAAAATGGCGCATTTTTTCATTAAAAACAGAAAAGACGAATAAATTAAAATTGCTTCGTTCTTTCAAACCATGTGCAAACTTTGATTTCAATTTCTAAGAGAAAAAAAAACTAGAAGAAAATGAAAAAGAGAACAAAAAATATTGAGAAATCCATTTATTTCCATGAAAAAGGTTTCCAAACTATGGGTTGTATTCAATTGGCAAGTTCTTTCTGCGAACCATACCATCTCCTTGGAACCATTCACGACGGAATTGTTTGGCGGCACCATCTGGAGTGTTGGTCCACTCAACAGTGATACGATCATTGTTGGTATCCTCTTGTCCATAAGCGAAAGCATCGCATGAAACGGCAAGAAGGACAGCCTCCTTTGGGTCCAAAACTCCGCATGGTGGATCGACTCCAAGTCTCTTCATGTTGGTGGTCTTGATACCGTATCCAATACGACGAGCAGATGAGTTGATCACCTTGATGTGGTAGGTGTGTTTGTCGTCGTATGGAGCATTGAAGACGATCTTGGCATTTGGTTGGGTTTGGATATCTCCTGGTGGGACGGATTGAGCCATTTTGAATTGGATGGTGTGACTGGTTTAGGGCTCCTCTTAAATAGCAAGTAGATAACATCGCCACGTCATATCCAGTGGCGAATCCAACTCGAAAATATTATGTCACGTACAAAAATATACGTTGTTTTCAATTGTCATTACTTGGTTTGATAATAGAAATAATTGTTTGAAAAATGTTTTTTGTGCTTCCAAAAAAAACTTTTCGGGATTTTTCAACACGTTGAATCAGATTATGATATCAAAATCAGCCAGAAACTCATTCGGGACCGAGAAAACTTGAGATTGTCGTTGTCAAATTATATTTTATCGGTTTATATCAGTTTTTCAGCTCCACAAAATATTTCAGAAATTGAATTGTGGAATTTTTTATATTCATTTAGAATAGAAATCAAATATAATCTTGAAAACGTTTCGTTTTAAATCACCACGTGGAGCATAAAACTAGTGATTATCAATAGAGCGTATATTGTTTATTATATTTTGACACATATAAAGACTCGTTTTTATTATTTTATAAGTTTCAAAAACCTGCACATATTACTTGTTTATTGTTTGATGTGCATGTATTTTATGGTTACAGTAGTGTGTTTTACATTTCAACAAAAAGGCTGAAAATTTTTCAAAAATATAGGATTTCGCTTGATGAACCATATCTCAAAAGCTATTTCACATTAATCGAAAAAAGTTTTATTGAAGAGAGAGAAAATGAGCAGAAAGTGGGGGTATAAGAGACACCTCAACAAAATGTACACATGAATAAACATTAATCGACTTCGATTCGTTTGTTCTCGAATTACCCGATAAATGATACATAAATAATCATTGAAAGAAGGAAAATGAAAAAAAAAACAAGTCTAACAAGCCTAACAAGCCTATCAAACCTAATAAGCCTATCAAGCCTAATAAGCCTATTAAGGTTATCAAGCCTATCAAGTCTATCAAGCCTATAAAGCCTATCAAGCCGAAAAAGCCTAACAGGCCTATCAAGCCTATCAAGCCTATCAAGCCTATNNNNAAAAAAAAAAAAAAAGTCTACAAGTTTTTGAGCACTAAAAAACCGGCGAGAGCAACGATGGCGGCTCCGAATGTGAGTTTCGAGAGGAGATTCGAGTCGTGGAGATAGAAAACGCGGCGAAGATGCGGGTAGACTGCCATCATTGCCAATTGTTCGAAGACTAGCGAATTCGCTTGACCAATCTGCAAATACCAGGTTTAAAAATGATATTATGAATTTAAATTTAGTAGCTTACATGATTATTCGTGAATTTGATAGGTTTCTGCAGTTCATATTGACGACAAAACTCTTCTGGCGGAATTTCCCATCTCTGATCCACTTCTTCGCGCTCCACTTTTGTTGCAATCATAACACACGGTGTCTTAGTTCTACGAAACAAGTAAATATATTTTTTCGTGAATTATGGTCACTTACCTATAGAAATACTTTTGATAAACCGTTGCACAAAATGCGAATGAATCGGGATTTGAAACATCGTATAAAAATGCGACAACATCGGCGGCGGTTTCGCCACTTCCTAGGGCGTCTTGAGGTGACAAAACATCAACTTCACGGAGCAACAGATATTTGCTTTCTTCTTTGACTTTGACTCGATTTATAACATAGGGAGAATGACGGCGACCAATTTGAGCAACATCAGCCATTCCACGACTAGCAAGGGATTGCATGAATACTGTCTGCAATCATTTTATTTAAAAATAAAAATAGAATTCAAATTGTTTCACCCACCTTTCCCGCATCTTTCGCTCCAACAACCAAACATTGAAAAACTTTGCGATCAGTTCCGCGATCTTCCAAATCTTTCCTTCTTTCTCTAGTAATACGAATCGAATCCAGTGAATTTCCAGCTCTTCCCGGTCCACTTCTCCCCACCGGGAATCCCAAATAAGCCATTTGCTCCATGGATTGTGTAACGTTGATGAGGGTTGTCATATTCCAATATGCCATGTATCCATTATAAGTGAGCCAGCCTCGCTGATTCGTTTCAAGCGCCAAAATTGTCTGAAAATATGATTATATTTTTTGTTCATAATTTTTTAGTTTTTTTCCGGTTTTTCATAAAAAATTTCTACATTTTACTAATACAAAACTTAGCTCCTGAATACTTCTTGAAGATTTTTTTTAGAATGTGATTAATTAAGATTTTCAGCACGGTTTGATGCTTTCTGTTTACACAAATGTAATTTTTTAATAAATTTTCAATTCATTCAACTTTTCCATTTCTTCTGTGAAGATATTTTTTAGAATGAATTTAGGGTTTATTTTTCTCAAAAATTTTACACATCAAAAAGCGAATTTATTCGACATGTTCTGCTTGAAACTCAGAACATTTTCTCAGTCTTATTCCGTTTCACCAGAAAATTTTCCAGATTTTATTTATTCTGCTCTTGAAAATTTCTAAAATTTCACTTTTCTAGAATTATTAAAGGTAGGGTAAAGGGAGTTGGCAAGTTGCTCTCAAAAGAAATAGCAAATTTTTAAGGTATAACCCTCGAAGGATTTTTTACGCAAAAGTCTGGTTTTCGAGAAAATTTTATTTGAAAAAAGAAATTTGGAAACTTTCCATACGTTGAAAGTTTCCAAATTTTTAACTTTGTACATATTTTTCTCGAAAACCAGACTTTTCCGTAAAAAATCCTTCGAGGGTCCTACCTAAAAAATGTGCTCTTTCTTTTAAGAGCAACTTGCCAATTCCCTTTGCCCCACCTTTAATATTTGCACCATTTTTAGCAAGTTATGATGTTTTCTGTTTTTCAATTACTTCAACTTTCCCATTGTTTTAAATAATTCAAAATTAAATTACCTTGTTTTTTTCAGGGAAAATAATTTTTAGAATTAATTTGGGCTTTATTTTTCTCAAAAAGGTTTTGCTTTAAATTTAATTTTAACAATATATTTTTTTAATTAAAAAAAGAAAAAACTCACATCTTTAGTTATAACAGGAGCTGGACAAACGGAGAACAAATTCTGCAGTTCACTAGGCGACAAGCATCCATCTTTATCCTCATCATATTTCTCAAACAACGCCGATACGAATTGAACACCTTCCGGCGATAATTCAGTCGAACATCCAATCGGCACAACCAATCTCGGATACAAATACTCTTCTCCCAACTTCAAATTCGTCTCATATCCAAATTTTCGCAAAACCGCCCACGTTGTCTCATGCCGTCCTCTTTCAATGAATAATAGGTGCAAATAAAGAAATCCAGGGAGCATTAGAGCGTCGCTGACAACACCATCTGGGCAACCATCGGAGACTGCTCTTTTCACATCTTCTAAGGCGGTTGATGTGAGAGGAATGCCAAAGCACAGTTTTTGGAAATCATTTAGTTCTGTGTCATTGAGATATCCATCATTGTCTCGATCACAGATCTTGAAGACACGTATGAGCGCTTTTCTTGCGCGATCTGTTAATTGTTTATTATCAGCGTCGTAAAGTGGACGCGTTGGATAGATCACAGCTTTTTGTGCATAATAGAATATCTCCGATACATTTTTCATAGTTCTCGCTGAGCATTCAACACATGTCTCAACTTCAGTATTTGCCTCCATAATTGGCAAAATTTTCTCGGTATGATTCGCTGGACCATCGGATTTGTTACCGACGAGAATCACGGGGACTTCATGGTACTCGCCAAATGCTAATCGTACAGTTGGAAGCCATGTTTTCTCGATTCTCTCTACACTTTCTTCATCGCAAACCGAATAGACGACACAAACAACGTTGGCTTGACGAATTTCGGAAACTAGCCAATTTTCATCTGGAAAAAAATGAAGTTGAGGATGATGAAGAGGTGAAAATACCTTCATCTTTAACTGACAAATCGACAATACTTGTTGTAACGTTTTCCGGTGTGACGTCGGCCGGAATCAATACCCTGTAAGAAAGGAAACATGAATTTTAAAGGTCTAATAGAGATTCAAAATATCTTCGGTTTGATCATTCTTGATTAAAATTACGAAATTTTTAAAGATTGAAATCAAAGTTGACATGAATTATGATGTTTTGATAGGAATATATTAATTTTAAAATTCGAGAATCGAAAAAACCGATTCTATGGGAAAAAAACCAGACTTTTACAGTTCAAAAAATCGAAATTCAAGAAAAACAGAAGATTCAGCCTAATTCTCGTGTAAAAATCGAAATTTGAGTACATACATAAACAATTCCAGAAAAAGGGAAACTTTTGGTTTAGATTTTGAAATGAAATATTTTCCTGGTTGAAAACGAAAACGAAAGGGAAATCAGGAATTAAGGTGCTTTATATAGTAATTTTTAATATTCCAAAATCATCCAAACTTTTCGAATTTTAATGTTATTTGAAATTGGCCCATGCCGTGCCAAATTCTGTTTTTTAAATTTCGTTATCAAAAAATCAGAAATACATTCAATATATGTAAATAGATACAAATATAATGAGGATAATCCTCATTGCAAAATCCATGATTCATGTTTTTTTTGAATTTATAGTAATTTTCGAGAAAAAAAATCAACCAACCTATCCAATCTTGGCGGAACCTGATCAACCCATTCATCCTCCAACAAGCTCATAATCAGCGATGTTTTTCCACATCCCTGATCACCAATCAATACTATTCGAACATCCGCCAAAACATCCTCATCAGCCATATTTTTGTGCTGAAAATAAAAAACAAATGAACAAGAAAAATAAATTGGGTAAAAAATGTTAAGGCGTGAGAACAAAATGAAGCAATAATAAAAATCGAAGACTTCCCCTAATACTTTTGGCGCCAAAAAATCCATGAAACAATATTTGTACTTTTCATCTCTAATAAAAAATTCGTAAAAACAGAGAACTCCTAGAGATATTTAAAAAAAAAGGTGAACAAGTGTGCAAAAGAGGTTGAATCAACAAATATAGCTAGGGAATGAAAGTGGAAAAGAGCACACCGCAAAAAAAAACTAGCACAAAAAATAAAAAGTCGAAGTAGAGAAACTGCGCCCTATGGAACAAACCGCGTCTTTTGCAGAGGAGGTTTAGAGATAGGGAAATTTTGAAAATTGATGTTCAACGTTTTTTGAGAACTGCAAAATGTTTATTTATGTGTCTCATAGAATTGTTCTAAACATTGTGAATGGAGATGATGAAATTGTTTATAATATTGATTGCGCAACAAAACTTGAACTTTTTTGAGGATTAGCCGAAAAAGTATTGGATTTCTTCTTATGGAATAAATATTTGAGAATGAATTATCCGTTGAAAACAACTGAAAAATTGTTTTCTCTTTCTGAAAAGAAAATTCTCACGGTGACAGGAAAATGGAGCTGAAAATGTGACCCAAATTTTCAGAGAACAATTTTTTCAAAATAAAATCGGTTACGGTGGGGATTTTCAGAGAAATGATTCTTAGGGTTCTTTGACATGTAGGATATGATTTTAATATTATAAAAATTCAGAAATTCGAGAAACACCGATTGGATCATGAGCGGGTTCAGATTTTTTACGAGAGTAATCAAAACAATTATTTTTACCTGATTTCAGTGTGAAATTTGGTGAAAACTCAAGAAATTCTAATTTTAAAAACCACGTCCTTCAAAAACTAGGTCTAAACTCGAGGAAATTAGCTAGAAAACAGAGAACTCTTTTTATGAGGTTCGAAATGGTTATTACATTTCGCCACTTTTTTCTCTCCGGCTCATTTTTTGAGTTCAAATTTTATTGAGAATTGAGAAAATTAGAAAAAATTTTCGAAATGATTTTTGAAAAAGTGTATTGTAACGTGGATTACGTCACTACACGTATATTTTGAACTAAAAATTCTCCATTTTTTGGTGAAAACTCATAACAAAGGAACCTTATTTAAGAGCAATGAAAACACTTCACCTAACACGAGAAAATATACCTATCAGCAGCTCAATCGGTGACCGAATAGAGATAAACAGAATAACATCTTATGACTACCGCAGTCGTCTTATTTGTTTGTTTTCCATACAATTCTTTCTTTTCATCGATAACTTTTTGACATATTTGAATATTTATTGCATCAAGATTTTGATCACCATGGAAATTTGCGGTTTATTATTTATGACCAAAGAGTTATATAGAAGAAAAAATACATATATGTAAATGACAGCTGGTTGATTGAATACAAAGTTGCAAATTTTGATTGATAAAAACAAAACAGGTATTTTTTCGATCAAAGATTAGAGATTTCGGCTCTATACTAGTATAGCGGTCCCTGAGGAGTATAGCGGTCCGTCAAGACTATAGCGGTCCGTCAAGAATATAGCGGTCCCCAAGGATAATAGCGGTCCGTCAGGAATACAGCGGTCTGGTTAGAACATAGCGGTCCGTGAAGAATAAAGCGTTCCGTGTGAAAAAATATATGACTTATATTGGGCAATGAATTCACTCAGTTCCATTGATCAAATGTCTCGACAAATGAAAATTGACAGAAACATTGTTGTCGTTTATAGCCATATTTTCCGTGATATTTGTGAAAACTGGTTTACGAGAACAGTTTCTCAAACTAAGCTTGGAGGGCCTACAGTTTGTGAGGTGAATACATTCTCACATTTGTCGAAAAATAACTCATGTTATATTGTTGCTGTAAAAAAAACTTTTCACCCCGCGAAAAAAATTTGAAAATCTCTCGTTGGGGTATGCGAGCGCTTGCGTCGCGGTTCCCTTATGAAACCGTTGATTGGCTGTTTGCCAAGTCGCGGCTCGCCTGCGGTTTTGTCTGCGTCTCTCAAATTGAATTTAAATTTTTTCTTTCGCCGCTATCGCTTTCGCCGGACCGCTATATTCTTGACGGACCGCTATAGTCTTGACGGACCGCTATATTCCCCAGGGACCGCTATATTCCTCAGGGACCGATGTATTCCTCAGGGACCGCTATACTAGTACAGAACCGAGATTTCCATATGATAGTAGCCACTGAAGCGGAAATTTTATAATTGGATCTCCTGAATCTAAAATATATGAAATTTAAAAAAAAAAAAACCTGGTGCAAACAGTAAATTTATAGGTTATTATTCATTTTTGGCTTTTTTTTCGAAATTTAGAATTCAAATTATCTGTATTTGAGATCTGATTAAAAAAAACCTACAAAAAATAGAACTTGGCTCGTGGTTGAGTTAGTTGGATGCATCAGGGATGTCGTTTTGGGCTTTTGGGCCGGCCCAGGCCCGTTTTGTTATTATCTCGTTTCTGACTTAAAATTTCACTTTTTTGAAGCTTGGATATGAAAGAACAGGTCAAAAACTATCTTTTCTGAGACTCATGGTAATATCAAAAACAAAAACAAATTATTTTTTTACTTTCAAAAAGAACATCCCTGGGATGCATATAATCCGTTTCTGTTATCAAAAAATCTTTTCAGACACAGAAATTTAGGAGTTCTCATACTTCTGATAATTATATCACTTTGACACGTAGAAATAGCTTCTCATATCGAAAACCTGATGAATTCTGAATTTCCAATTTTGAATTTATAGATTGAAGACATCTTGTGAACGAAATTCTATAATCAGTTATTTTGAAAGACGAAATTTTTAGCGAAACAAAAAATCAATAAATCTAATTTGAGAAATGAGGAGAAACCCTATTTTTTGGACACAAATTGATTTTTCTCTCCGAAATTAAATATTTTACCCCATGGAGATGGTTTAAAACTGAAAATGAATTAAAGACCTCTGGATGAAAATCGTTAAGCATAACCGGTTGCAAAACGACAAATGCATTAGCAATGATAATTAGTTAAACAAATTTGCTAATACCAAGCTAAAAAAGGAAAATAGACTTAAAATAGAAAACCTGAACATTCACATTTCAAAAATTGGTCATCGCTAATCGAATTAGTCTCAATTTATCAACAACAAAAAACTATCTACCTGCAAAATTGAAAAATACGAGCCAGGGAAAAGCTAACAAACATGTGAAAACCATTTTTTACACGTTTTCGAGAGGAAATTTGAGAAGTTTGGGATTGGAGACAAACTGGTTTGTTTGTGTTCGATTTTGAATTAGAGGATTTGAAATTTTGACAAAATTGATTGGTTATTTTTATAAAACTTATTCACCACAAAAAAAGAAAATAACCCTGAAAGAAAGATAAAATGATAAATGTCTCGAAGTGAACGATAAGAAATGCGAAAAAAAAGTTATATGCTTTTTTCTCACAAATTTATAAATATGATGTTTGAACAAAAAATAACAAATCTCAACAAAAAATGAATAACAATTGATTACAATCCTCGAAAAATTAGACCAGAGAATTTTACACAAACAAAAACTATGTGGAAACTTGATATTTTCTATTTCCTTCCGTCACATTAAACATCAACAAGAAAAAAGAGGAAAAATCTATGCTTCTTGTGGTCGTTTTTGACCTCGTTTTTGACTTGCTCCGTTTTCTGAAATTCCTTCTTTGTCTCGAAGTACTCGTTGCTCCTTCTTGATGCTCAATTCGAAAAGTTCTTCGACAAACACTTCTCTGAAAAAATAAACTTTTTTTTTTTGAAAAATTTAAGAAGTATTGAAAATTGTAGTTTTCATCCAAAAAATAAAGATAACATATAATTTTTATGAACAGTTTTTGAATGTTTATCATAAACGTTAAACTGTCATTCTAAGAGTCAAAAAAGTTAATTGATAACATAGAATCTATCACTCTGGAAAGAATTTTTCGCGTGTTTTATCAGATTTTAAAGGTAAAAGAACACCAGCCATCATCTTATTTTCACGTGAAAAAGGGAAATTCCCAAAATATTAGCGATTCAATTTTATCAATAACTGGCTGGGGAACGCGGAGATACTAAAATGAAAAAAAAAATCTAGGATAACTGTAGATTTTGGTTTCTGATTTACACAGAGAAGTTTAGCAGGTTGAAGCTTTTGAATGCATTCTTCAATAAGTTATAAATTACCTGTATATCGGTAACAATTTCGAGAGAAGATGTAGTTTATCAAATCGAACTCGTAGCATATCCATCGCAATTCCAACATTTAGCTCATCAAGATACTCCGGGAGCATGGGAACCTGAAAATCAATTTTTATTCGAAGCCACAAGTTTGTGATGAAGCTCCAATCGATGATTTTGAATACAAAACTCACTTTTGGATATCGCGCACTGAAATGTGTGAGGACGATATGTTTGGCATTCATTCTTTTACCAACATCAACTGCTTGTCCCATTGTTGAATGTCGTTTACGAAGTGCATCAGCCTAAAATTCTCAAATTTATTGGCATTTTAATTTTTTTTGATTTACCTCATGTCCATCTTCAAAGGTCGCTTCATGTACCAATAAATCCGCATCTTTTCCTTCTTCAACCAATAAATCACATGGTTTCGTATCACCCGAAAACACAAGTCTTTTACCAGCCACTTTCATCACATATCCATTCGCCATTCTTGTATGATGCACTTGAACTGCTTTCAATTCTTCCAACCCCCATACATCTTTGTCATAGGAGCTTGGCAGATCCGGGATGATATCACGACTTGGTGGAAGGTGTGGACTGGGAAGACGTGGGCGTTTACCAGGTGGGGCGGATGGACTAGCAGGTGGAGTGATTGGATGACGGGAGATGTCAACGATTTCAAGAAGAGATTCAATATTTTCAAAGCAGATGGAATATGTTTTGAGAGGTTTCAAAACATTCCGATTGCACACCAAAACAAGTCGTTTATATGGAAGACCTAGAAAAAAAGAAACTTTGAAAATTGATTTGAATTTAGAACTCTATTTAACTTTATTTAAACTAACCTAAACTCTCAAAAGCCTCCTTCCTTCTATCAATAATCGTATACAATCCATTCATATGATCCTGATGAGCATGTGTAATTAAAACACAATTCAAATTCGTCAACATTCTTTTACATCCTTCCTCTCCTAGAACCGCTCTCATTTGTCCATAGGTTCCTTCTCCAACATCAACCAATAATCCACTATTATCACTTGTTTCAACCAAATAACCAGTGACATTTCGATATTTCGAAGGGACAGCAGAAGACGTTCCGAAGAATGAAACTTTCGGATATTCGCAGTCAGAAGAACTAGCTTCTTCCTCAATTCGGAATTGTTTCATAAGTTCTTTGGCTTTTTCAGATAATTCATTTTCTGTGTTCCGCAAATCGTTTATAATTGGATCTTCATTCGCGTTATTTCCTAAATTAAAAATAACTTGATTAAGATAAATTATCCACATCTAAATCTAACCTTTTCTCATCCAAAACCTTTGCAGTGGAGCGACCCTTTTGAATTTGCCATCAGCTTTTTCCAATTCATCATTCTGTGTAACCATACCACTCCAATCCAATGGATGTAATTGTGGGAAAACAGAAGGTGCAATAGCTCGAAGAAGTTTCGTATGTTTATAAACACTCTCAACTGCCGGGATGACTTGATTTCGATCATTGAGAAGTAAATGTTCTGTAGAACTTCCGAAAGATTCTAAGAATTTCGAATAAGTCGGAGAGTTGATCACATTCTGCTCACTGAGATGTACAATCTGCAAATTTTGAACGAATAATTTTTTTCAAAAAAAAAAAGAAAGATAAACTAACATAGTCAATAGTTTTCTCGCCATTCAAATAACTTTGCATAGCACTTGACTCAATTAGCGATTTTGCATGCTCTTCACTACTACATTCAACAACTAACAAAGTTGGTTTTTCTTCCGCAGCTTTTTCATCCGAGAATACTTGATCTGGATGAATAACTCGACCATCTTGAAGAGTCACTTCTTCTCCATTTTTCAGCTTTCCAATCAGAGGTCCTTTTGGCACTTTCATTTGCATCAATTTTAGTGGATCGATTTTGCGAGCAGCCGCTTTTAATTCGATGAGATATGCGATATCAACATCAGAAACCTGAATAATTCAAATTCATAATTAAGTAGGATTACGAAAATCCCTTTCAACTTACCCGTTTCACATCTTCGGACGAATTATTCCGTTTTCTTCCCATTTGTAGTGGTGGACTGAGTGGAATATAGGTTACTCTGAGACCAGCATCTTCATAGTTTCCTACGGTGTATGGTATTTCTTCGACTTGTGATGGATATTTACAATTTCCGTAGTCTGAATCTTGAAACGGTCGAATACATTCAAGAAAATGTTTGATATTCATAGCTCCATGCAATCGAGTAGTCATTGCATTTGATTCTTTGGCTAATAAAATTGAAGAGATGCCAGCAATATTATCCCAAGTTGCTAAACAATAGAAATTAAGAATTTTCTTCAGGTTTTTAAGTTCTTACCGGAACTCAAGAAAACATCCACGATAGCAGAACTTCGGAGTCTCAACTGCCACAGGAATCGACACGAATTTTCGGGACAATTGAACATGTAGGTTTTGAGAGGAGTTCGAAGAACGAAACATTGTCGGAGAAGGCCAGTTCCATTTCCGAGAATTTCGATGGATACTTGAGATGGGATATTGACGATTGAATTGGCTGGCGGTTCGAATGCCGCCTTTTTCTTCTTCTGAACAGACGCCATTGATTGACGCAGATTTGATAGAGATGTACTGATTTCACGAGCTCTGGAATTTTGCTTTTTGAAGATGCCTACAAAAAATTTTTTCGGGAGGAAGATCCAAGTTTATTTCGAAAAGGATATCATGAGAATCAACTACAATAATAAGATTTAGAGATTGCAATTAGTACATGACCAGAACCGTGAAAAGTCGGCCTTTGTTAAATCCAAAAAAATTAATAATGTGCTCGGGCATAGCTGGGTCAAAACTAGATGAAATTAGATCTAAGGTGTGAATTTTTGATTAAAAATTCTCAACATAGTAACTTTTCATAATTGTTATATTATGAGAACGAGAAATAACGAAAAAATTATCCTAGTAAATCAGAAAAAAAAAGTGAATTAGATAGTTAAAATAAATGGAATTTAGATTGTTATAGTTTTATCAATATTTTGAATTTATGAGAATACAAATGTTCAGTTATCAGAAACATTTCAAAATGTTGTTCTCAATTGCGAAATATGTTCTTGGAAGTTCTATAGCCAGAGTTAATTGGTTTGAAATTTTTAATTTTATTTCAACTTCAAATGATGGAAGGTTTTGGAGAAAATCTGATTTTTTATATGTGATATTATTATTTTTCAATTTATCAGAAAACCCAAACTTACTTCAAATGTGAAGCTGAATGTTTGGCTAGAATTCGTCGATTTCTCTCGATTCTTTGTTTGATACTCTCCAATAAATCCTCGTCTATTTGTGGTTTTTCGTTAGAAAACCCTCTTTGGAAAATCCGCGAACAACTGAAAATATTTCAAAATTTATAACAATTTTTCATCGTTTCACAGCACACATACTCACACAATCCGTCGAATTAATCCACGTTGCATATATTCTGTATCTATTGTGTGTTTTAACTATGAAGTTTTGAAGGATAGTGGAAGTACAAATTCGAAGTTATTGTTAACTTGTCGAAAATCTCACGAAGGCTTATGGTGTAACAGTTTTTATGAAAAACGAAAGTAAAAGTAACAATCTAAAATCCTGACTATTAAAGACAATGGGAGAGGAAGGAAGTTTCTATTAAACATATTCACGGGCGGAAAAAACAGATCAAATGATGAAGAGGACACGCAAAAGGAAGATATTTAAGAGATATTAGGAAGGCCGGTCGGTAATCCAAATGGTCTTGTTGAATCGATTCCAGGTTCAGATTGTGAAGTTTTCTGTCCAAGACTTCTTGGATCTTCCAATGCTTCTGGCTGTAAATATATAAAATTAAATTCAATCCTAATAATTGTTTGTTTACCGGTGGTTGTGTTGGATCCACCATTGATCCCATCCATCTTGTCGTAACTAATCCAACTCCTTCAATCATTGCCAGAATGACCGATCCGAGGACTGCACTTCCTGCCATCACTTTTGGACCCGAACGAATTGCTAATAATGCACCAGTCAATCCACCGGAAACGATCGAGTTGATTGGATCTTCCTTCTTACGAATTGCAACCAAACAACAATCAATTGTGCTGAACATACCACCCCAAGCGGCGAACTGGACACCCGTTAATGTGCTTTTCATTCTGACTTCACGAACCATTCCAATCTAATAGGTAATAAAATAATGAAATATTCGAATTTTTTGAAAAAACTCACTAATTTTTGTCCTTTAGCTGCGTTTCTGTATCCTCCAATTGATTGGAAAATAGATCCACCAACAAGACCCATGGCGAAAGCTGATCCGATATCATCTCCAATACGATATGGGCTGAAAAAAATTATTTTTTGATTTTTCTTATAATTAATGATGCAAATGTAATTCCGTTTTTGAATATTTCTAGCGATTTTCTGTTAGTTTTTGAAAAAAATAAAAAGCTCACCATGGTTCTCTGCTGTACTCTTCCATTTCTGATATATGTGCAGCTCACTCGTAGAAAATCGAGAACAAAAATGGGAAAAGCCGAAAAAAAGAAAAAAAAAACTCGAAATGCGTCAACGTGCAAATTTTTCGTACAAAAAATGCGTCAGTTGCCGAGTGTTTGCCCATTTTTCAGGCGCTCCCGGCAAAATGTTCATTTTCAAATGAAATTTTATTCTGATTTTCAAAACTTAATCACTCTAGGAACCGTCGTATTCGAAAATGGCGACTGTGATATTGACTAAACAGCAAGAATGCGAGTTTTGGACGTTTCTATACATGTGAGTTTTGCCTTTTCCCTTTCTATGCGAACTTCAAAGAAAGTTTTTTTTAGAAAAATTGACATCGAGCGCAAATACGAAATTGTTACTATAAAGCTGGTGGATGAGTACAAAACGTTTCACTGCATTAAATATTCTGCGCGAGAACTGGAAGATCAGTGAGTGAAATAGAGTTGATTCAAAAAAGTAGTTTTGTTCATTTTCAGTTTCCACAACCATATGAAGAAAAATATCCATTTGTCAGCAATTTCGACTCATTTGATGATATATTTCTGCTATTGTTTTCGCATTCCGCTCGCAGACGGAGCTATTGAAAGGTATTTTTTTGAATTCTCAAGAGCTCCCGCTTAAAGTTGAAATTTTCAGACTTGAGAAAGAATCGATGCGATACAAATTGAACAGTGACCGAACTATAGCTGTCGTATCATCAGAAAGTGAACAGCTATATCCAAGAGATCCATCGCTGGAAAAGTATAAATCACTCCAGGCCGCAACGTTTGCTATGGTGATTGGAAAAGGTCCGAACACAGTGTTTATGGTCGACAACTTCTGGAAGTATAGCACAAACTTCCTGATACCCGATGAAGCATGTCCTTTTATCGAGAATTATTTCAAAACCGAGTTTCTTCAACACATCTGGTGTTTCAGTATCGATACCTCCCTGAAATTGAGCTTTATGCAAGAATTGGGACTCAAAATGACTCGAACACAGGCAGATATTCTCGAAAGATTAACGAAAGCTATGATCGTTTTGGATGAGGAGAATAAAATTCGAGGATGGAGAGTATTTAACAAGGATTGTTGTGCAATACAGAAACCTTCCTCCATCGATGGTAATTTGTCTCTATTTAAAAGTTTTATGTTTTTATTCATAGTTTTTCAGTTTTCTGCCTCGATCATTTTGGATGGATTTTGAAAAGAACATTGGATTGCGTCAAGTGCACATGTTTGAAGGAAGCAATTCGCGAGTGCAACAGGTAAATCGATAACAAATTGACAATAATTTAAAAGAAATATTTATTTCAGAATAGACGAAGATTACTGGAAACGTCGTTAGCAACGCACCTTCACTTCTTCTGTTGATAGTATTCATATTTATTCACATTTTTCTATTTTCACATTTTCATCTTTTCTTGTAAATAGTGTACTTTATCTAGGTTTGAATAATTCTATACAGCATATCGCGTCATAAATATTGTTGGAATAAAGCTCCTGATTGTTTTGCTGAATTTCTAACAAATGAATAGAAAATATCTTCTTGAACGATGAGTGTCAGAAGTCTTCGTGGGGAGTGAAAATATTGTTGAATGGAAAACGATCTCGGCGACAATAAGAAGATTTTTGATCAATAATTTTACCATTTTTGCTGATAACCATTGTTTCGGAATGAAAACTATTTCTGATTTTTTTGGTTCTCGATTTTGTTCAATAGAGCGCGTTTAACCGTTTGAATTTTGGTGGATATCTAGATTTAAATAATTTTATACAGAATACCTCACCGTACATATTATGGACATTATTATCAGGAATGTTCTACGTGTTGTGTTGTTTTGTGCTGAATTTCTGATGAATGGATAGAAAAAATCGTTAGGAAGTCGAATGTCGATATAAGGTAAAGAGGCGAATACCGACTTTGGTTCTGGAAGAAAAACCGTTATTGATTGACCGAAAAAATAATGAAAAGCTTACTAGGAGTGACATCTGTGAATTTCACTGATAAGGGAAGAAATACTGTTTGACCTGGGGAGTAATCGATCTGGAATTGAGAAGTCATTGAAGTTAAAGTAACCATTCACTCACATAATTTAGTGATAACTGAAAACTGGCTCCAATAACAATTTCCCTATAATTCTTCACTGATCCTTGTCTAGATGTGTAGATTTGGAATAAAGAAGCAACTGGGAGACGGCAAGTTGATTGAGATGGAGATTTCTGTTTTTTTGTTTTGTTTTTGAAATTAAAATTATTTCTGCAGCAACCTACTTCATCCCAAGTCACATTAATCCTATTGACAAGAGCTGGTTGAGCATCATCTGTTGGAGCACTTAACACTTCCAAGGGGTATACTTGATCATAAAATCGGCGAGCTAGTAGCTTTGCTTCTTCACAAGAAGTTGTTCTGTCTAGCGAGCATAATCCGAATATTGTTTGGGTGTAGAGGATTGGTGACATATTGGTGGATGAATAACAAGGTCCTAGTATTGGGATAGATAATGGGACTGCTACCATCCCATTCACAGAATATATGATATCACCAATCGAATATCCTTTAAAGGGTGCTGTAGTATTATTGCCAACATCATTCATGAAATTCACAGCAAAGGTTTGCTCAAATTCCCGGATATTTTGCAAATTTATCGAATCATAAACTATATCCACTGATGCTCTAGTTAGAGCTGTTCCATTTTTCACTAAATTCATAGTGACCTGCAAGTAATTTTGGGTTTTGTTCCCGAAAATTTTTAAAACCTCACCATTCTCATTACACCATAACATCCTGTTGCATTAGATATTGGATCGTATAACGAGGCTTCGAAGTCGATGTTCTCTGACAATTTGACGCTTCCGAATAGCAAGCGGGAGTTGAGAAATTTGTCAGTTGCGCAGTTTTCAAGGCTGGTGATTTTTTGGCGGCATTTTGTGGTGGAATTTCTATTGAATTCTGGAAAATATACGAATAAAAATATTAATTTTACAACAAAAAATAGTTTTTTTTTCACGTGAGTGAAATGTCATTTTTGAGCTGGATATGACGTGGCGATGTTATCTACTTGCTATTTAAGAGGAGCCCTAAACCAGTCACACCATCCAATTCAAAATGGCGCAATCCGTCCCACCAGGAGATATCCAAACCCAACCAAATGCCAAGATCGTCTTCAATGCTCCATACGACGACAAACACACCTACCACATCAAGGTGATCAACTCATCTGCTCGTCGTATTGGATACGGTATCAAGACCACCAACATGAAGAGACTTGGAGTCGATCCACCATGCGGAGTTTTGGACCCAAAGGAGGCTGTCCTTCTTGCCGTTTCATGCGATGCTTTCGCTTATGGACAAGAGGACACCAACAATGATCGTATCACTGTTGAGTGGACCAACACTCCAGATGGTGCCGCCAAACAATTCCGTCGTGAATGGTTCCAAGGAGATGGTATGGTTCGCAGAAAGAACTTGCCAATTGAATACAACCCATAGATGTTACCTTTGCTCTTTTTTGGAAATCGATAAATGGATTTTTTTAATCAATCTTTGTTGTGTTGTTCAGTTGATAGTAATCGTCGGTTACTGTATTTTCAGCCCGTTGAAAAAAGCTCACAATTTTTTTCAAGGTTACTGTGGCCAGGTACTTTATAAATACATATATAGAGCGCGAAAATTGCTGAACACCGCATAATCATTAGATTTTTGATTAAAAATAGAGCTTGAGTGAATTTTTACGAGCCTAACCGGGAGTTTCAAAAATTCTCACAAACGAGCCTGGCCACAAATTCTTTCAAACCCGAATTTCAAAGTCATAAATCAAACTCACTAACCAATATTTTGTGTTCCACTACAAAAATCTCCATCTGAAAGTGTTGCTGGAATTTTAAACGGCTCTGTTCCGCCCTGCAACATAACCAGAGTGACATTCTCATATTTATTTGATGGCTCAATTCCTCTTGAAAGTGAATATTGTTTCCAATCCTCTACACTTTGTACAATTGGAACATTTGAGTATTCAATGTTGTCTGAAATACTTGTCAAATGCTAGCCAAACTTTTCGAAAAAAATTACCATTTTGTTTTGCGATGCATAAAAGACGATTCGTTGGAAATATTGAATCTATTCGGTGTCGGACTACTGTAGGATAGCAAACTTCTTGAGCAGATAATATCGGAAGAAAAAATAGAAAGAGAAGGAACATTTGGTGAACACTAAAGAGACAGGTGGTAATTCGTTGCATCCACCCCGTGTTGTCATGGTAACCATTGGCTCTTGTGTGCTCTAACGAACTAGGCGTTTTCTCAATGTTGAAATTTATTCACTAAATAATAAAATGAAATTATCATATTTCAAATTGACAAGGAGCAGTGCGATAAAAATTAAAGGTGAAAATGAGAACATATAAACTACCTAAGTTAATTAGTTAGGCAATCAAAATGTTTAGAGGGCTTTCGCTGATTCGACTTCGATGTACTTGATCAAATCGGCACGTTCGTCAGCCTTCTTCAAACCGGCGAACACCATCTTTGTTCCTGGGATGTACTTCTTTGGGTTCAACAAATATTCGAACAATGTTTCACGGGTCCATGTGACTCCCTGGAAAGAATAATGAATTAAGGGTTAAACGACTAGCGACTGATATTTTCATTACACTACTAGTATAAATAGTTAAAGAAATTTTCATTTCGTAAAAATTCAAAATTCAAAAACCAAAGATAAGAAATGACCTATGATCACTGTTTCAGTGTTCTTTAGTTAGGAAGTACACCAGACGTTGAATTTGAAAAAAATCAATAAAGCAAAAATCATGATCTAAAGAAAACTGAAAATTCATGGGCTCTTTTTTGAATTTTAATGAAGAGTGTGACCGATGATGAAAAAAAAAAAGCTGAAAAACAAGAAGATCTAAAATTGATAGTTTACCTTGCTCTTGTTGGCAGCCGAATAATCGAATCCTGCTACGGTTCCCGAAACACGTCCAATAACTCCGTGAAGGGTTGGTCCGGTCTTGGTGGCAGTGGAGTCAACAACGTGGCATTGCAAGCATCTTTGCTTGTACACCTTCTTTCCTTTCTCGTAATCTCCTGCTGGGATATCAGCCATATTGAACCCTGTAAAAAATTAAATAAAGTTAGAGAACAAACACGGTAAAAATTTAGAGTGAAAAGACTGATGCAACACAAAATTTGAAAACCGCCCATGATGCAATAGTCAGAGCGACAGAGAACATGAGAAACCGCCCCAATAGAGAAAGAGAGACAGAGAGGCTGAGTTCTTGACACACTTTGAGTGTAGGAGAGATTTGATTGATACTTTGGTGTCTGGTTATTTTTTATCAGTGAACGGATATCGAAGTCTCGTAAAGAATATTTTTCAGCAGAAACTGAAGATATATTCAGTGTATTTTGCGATTGAATCCTTCAACGATTTTTGAGATCAGACATACTTCTGAATGGATTCAAATTAGAAAAGTATAGTTTGGCGTATATGGAAGACTAAAAATTATTCCAGGAAATTATCTTGTTCAAAGAATGGAAATTTGAAACGTTCACATTTTTGTCAAAATTTCAGTATTAGGAGTTTTAGAGAAACACGAAAATATGCTCTATTTGAGAAGAAATTCCAAAACGTACTGCACTATCAGTTTTCATGCATTCTCATGGCTGACGTTATGAAATAGAAATCGAGGAAAAAAGTTGTGAGTTTGATGCACACAATCTGAATATTAGGTATTAGACAACGGATGCAACCAATGCAAAAATATTTGAAAACCATGAATAAAGTAACAAATTTATTGTAACAGAAAACAACAAATCCACGCTTAAGCGAAGTGGGTTTGTGGACGAGCGGTGGTGAAAACGTTGAGGTTTCTTCTCTTGGTGATTCTGTGTGGGAGTGGGAATCTGATCTTGGAGTCGTGGAACATCTTGATTCCGGCGCGCTTGGTATCTTCGGCTTTGATGGTTTGGACCTTGAGGATGTGGATACGGTCGGCTTGAGCGCGATGACGAGCTCCCATGTCACGGTAAGCTTGGGTGACAGCTCCGGCGACGGTGGTGTCACGGTACTCACGGTACATGTTGTGGTGTCCGGTACGGGAATCGTACTTCAACCAAACTCCGTAGTTCTTGACGGTACCTGGCTTCTTCTCGAAGATCTGAAAAATACGCATTGTGATAAGGAAAAAAATAAGGAAAATTCTTACTTGTTTAACGGAAAGGATCTCTCCGTTGGCCTTCTTCACACGACGAAGCATAGAGACGAAGTACCAGAATCGTGACTTGGCGATGATGTGGTTGGTGGCGAAGATTTGCATCTTCCAGATTGGTGTCACTGGTTCACGTTCAGTTGGAATTTTACGTCCAACGACGATGTACTCGTTCAAAGTTTCTCCGAGAGCCTTGGTTGGCATGTTTTAACCCTGAAAATTAATAAATATAATAAGATAATTGAAGGTGTAGAAAATATTACGAACAACGACTTTGGACTTTGGAAGAGTTTCAAAGTACAACAGTTTAAGGATTTTTTTTTCTATGTTGAATTTTTTTCTTCTTTTCAATAAATGATTCGATATAAACGACGATTTTTTATGTTGAAAGTATTTGAAACTTTTTGAAAAATTTCGGGTAAAATTTAGAACTAAAAAACACTACTCGATTCTAAAAACAAAAAAGCTGAAAAAAGTAAAACTGGGAACCGACGAAATCCCTAAATTTTTCTGACGCCAAAAGTGTACGAATCAGTGTGTTTCGTGTTGCGTGTTTGGTTACCGTAGCCCACACACTCCTTGTGGATTTACGAGCGTTGTTCATTGGGGCACGTTTGCAACACACAATTTTTGTTTTTTTCTTTTTTTTTCGTTTGAAGTGTTTTAATTTCAAAAACAGAGAAATTTCCTGTTCAAAATTGAATTTATTTTACAGAATGCCGAGAAAAAGGTCGCTCGATATGAAACATGTTGAAGAAAAGCGAAAAGCTGCACTATCAGATATTCATGACAAGTTATATGATATCAAAGACAAACAAGATCAAGTTAACGACTCGTTACTAAAGTTGCAGAGTTTTTTAAACAGGGATCCGCATATTTTAACAAACCAGAAAGCAAGGGTAAGTCTTAAATATTATTACAATTTGTCCATATATTTATTTCTGCAGGCAAGAAGTATTAACTTGCATACATCCGTACTCAAAAACGCTGAAAATCAAGTCGAACGACTACAATCAATTCTAGAGGCTATCGAAGATTTGCGGAACACCGAGTATAAATCGAAAATGAAAAAAGAGATCAAACGCCGAGACTTAATGGAGCTCATACAACAGCAAGGAGCAACATTGCCACTTTGGGCTAATATAAATGACCAATACCCAGGAGAAGGCGTCGGCGCAATTCCGTCAAGCGATAAATTCGCAGTTGGTGATGCTGTTGCTGCATATACAAAAGACAATTGGATATTAGCAGAAATTGTGAGCTGCCATTCATTAAGCAGATTTGAATGTAGAGATGTCGATGATGAACAGAAAAAATTATCAGTTTTCTCGAAAAGTAATCTTGTTCCTCTACCAAAATATCGAGCAAATCCACAGTATGACAAGCACGCATTATTCCCTGTAAATGCTATCGTTCTTGCTCTATATCCTCAAACAACATGCTTCTATAAAGGTAATTTGCCTCCTCGGTTTGATTGTATATATCATTTATATTCATAGGAGTTGTTCACGAGACTCCTGCCACTGCGACAGACTCCTATCAAATAGCATTTGATGATGCTTCTTATCCATCCGGATATTCGCCACCAATGTTAATTGCACAAAAATACGTCGTCCGATTTCAAATGTCTGATGACGAAAAACGCAAAAAAGAAAGCTCCGAATAATAACAATGTAAATACTATCTATTTATTGCTCCTAAATACCCGTAAATTATCTATGATTCACAAAAGATTACTATATCGTGTGAGAGTTGAATTTTGAATTCCCATCAAGGCGGAGACGAATTTGAAGATTTTCCAAGTTTTTATTGGTTTTTTGGAGATTTTCAATCCATCGAAGGGCAGTTGAGTTATCGTTTCTGAAATGGAAAAATTCAAAGTTGAAAAAATGCGATGCTGAACAAGAATTAGGGATCAAATTTTGCCAAAAAGCTTTTCGAAGTGCTAAAAATCTGTATTTTATTTTTCACAAAATAGTGGCAACTCGGGGAAAAAACGGCAAGCGTGTCGCAAGGCTTTTTCCTTGTCGCAAGCTTGCTCGCAAACTTACGACACATTTTTTCTGGCGCAAGGGTGTCGCAAGCCGTGCAGTAGTTTTGCTGCTAGATGTCGCAAAGCTTGCGACTATTGGCGCAAGAACACCGCAAGCCTTGCGACAGCCGAATGTCGCAAGTTTGCGACAAACTGTCGCAAGCTTGCCGATTTTTCCCCGAGAAGTTTAGAAGAACTTTTTGATACGTATATAAAAAACAGGTTCAAAGTAGTATAAACATTTGACCTCAAAAGTATGCATTCAATTTTTTAATGTACTTCTTAAATTTGAGGGAATTTTAGAAATTGAACAATTTCTCTGGTTTTTTAACGTAAATTTTTTTCGTAATATTTAGAGATGTCCTTAGCACGACTAGAACACGAATATTCAATATTTAACTTGAAAAATTGAGATTCCGATTTTTCGAACGTTGACAGTAGAACTTGGCTCAAAGTGTTTAAAAACTTACCTATACAACGCTCCGAGAGCATAGATATATTCATGATCTTGCTCATGAATTGATCGCTTCGCTTCACCTCGCCTCTTTTTCCATTCTTCAAACCAATTCTCATAGTTTTCATCCATCTCCTCTTTCTTAAATTCTTCCAATGGTGGCAACTTTGGTGAACCCGACAAAATGATGTACTCAATTTTATTGTCCTGCACATAAACAGTCGATCGATCCACATAGATTTCATCTCCTTGTTTCAAATCTTCCAGCAATCTTTGCTGCGTTGGTGATTGTGAAGTTGCTAACCAAGCGTTTTCCGGTAACTTTAACAGCGAAATTGCAGATGCTGGATCGCGACTCATCATTTTCAGAGCAATTCCAGCTATTTCTGATGGGCTCAACGATTTTCCTTCAACATGCCGACGGTCGAGATACTTATTAGAATGTTTCAATTTAGGCATCCAATAGAGCATTCTTTTCACTTTTTTCGTTGCGAAATTCCATTCTCCAAACGCATTCACAACAATATCATGAATCTCCTTATCTGGTTGAACTCCTGGAAATTTTTAAAATTTTATTTGTTTCAAGAAAGAAAAAAATTACCATGCCATTCCATTTCATCGAGAACTTTGACACAACAATTCTGTTGCATTGGATAATGAAGAAATATTTTTTGAAAAGATGTTTGAGGAATCATTTTTCCTTTCGGGAAAATATCCAAAAGCGATTTATATGTCTCCAAATCTTTATGAACTCCATATTCCTTCATATATTTCAAAGCAGTGTTGATAAACTCCACATGTGTTCGACCTCTCTTCTCCTTGAATTGAGCTAAAACAATTATTTTTTGATAAATAAAATTTAATTTTTTAAAAACTTACCAATCGCCAACATAAAACTTTCTCTATCCCGTTTCTCCGATTCAATACCTTCAAAATGCTTCTGCACATGAACCAACTCATTTCGCATCGACAAATTTCTTGTAAAATTTCGCATCACATTTTGAATCATGATTGAACTTTACCAACCGCACAAGAATGGTAGGTTTTTAGAAGAACAGAAAAATATTTTTGAAATGGCCTAGGATCCGACAAAATCGGCCACTTCAAAAATAATATTTTTCTGGAAAAATTTTGTGGAAAAAAAGGGTTTGATGAAAGAGAAAGTACATGGGTGAATAGAGAAAAATAGAAGAGTTCGGGAATATTTGAGTTTAACTCAATAAATTGAAAAATCGATGAAAAAAACCGGGGTTTTTGTAATCCAAGAAATAATTTTCGTGCCAAAAATAGAACGTGACCAAAAACGTGTACATGAGGCTATTCGTCTTTTCTCCTTCTTAACCAGTTCTAAATGCCTTCTGAACAAGAATTCGGAGGTGATGGCGATGCTGCCACCGATCGCGAATCTGTTCGAACTGATCGCAATACCGACCGCGAGTTAGAGAAAAGGTTGAATACCGATGAAGAGATGAGGATAAGGGAAGAAGGACGAAAAAAAGATAGGATGTTGAAAAGGGACTGTTATGGTATTTCAAGGGACTCTCTTTGTCGTCTAGCATGGCTCAAAGAGACCCAACATTTCACAAGTAAGAGCACTATCTCAAAAACAGTAGATATCTGATATTTTATAGACACCACAACTATGCATGGACCGAAAAGGATTTTCAATGGTCGAAATTGGATTATTCAATTGGTTTGGTCTGTTATATTTGTTTTCGCGTTATGCGGACTCGGAGCACAGATTGTATTTATAGTTCAAGGGTATATAGATAACCCTCCTATCGGACAGGTAGTTCAAGTTGTTTTTTTTTATTCACTCAACCTTTTTCAGATTGCTTTTCACCTCAACAACGATGGCATGACTTTTCCGGCGGTCACTCTTTGTAACTTGAACCCTATCAAAAAGTCTGAAATCGAACAGCTCAATGCAAATGGTGATCTCACTCATGATGTTTTGGAATATCTTCTTCAAACCAACATGGATCCCACGTTTCATTTTAGTAACTTGGAAAGGACGAAATTGGAGGAGGTTCATGAAAAGGCCAAGATTTTTATGAATAATCACCCTGAATTCAACATCAGTACATTTTTGAAAACTGCTGGACACAATTGTGATGAGACATTCTCGTTGTGCTACTTTGGTGGGGAACAGTTTAACTGCTGTGACTATATGGAACCGGTAGTCACATCGATTGGCAAATGTTATACACTTGATTTGGAGAATCGCGCTCCACTTTGGATGCAGAAGCAAAAATCACCGGGTTCTGATACAGGGTAAGAAATTGGGAGAGACAAATTTGATTTAAAAAAAAAAATAATTTTAGACTTCAAATAATTGCTGATGCCAATCTTCAAGAAGAGATGAATGTCGATATCCCTGAAGAAGAAACAATGTATTTCGAAATCTTTGAGCATGGTTTCCGTTACTTTGTGCATCATCCAGGTGCTCATCCAGAACTCTCATCAGAAGGCGTCAGTGTAGGACCGGCGAAGGTCGCCTACACGGCCATCAAAAAGTCGACACAAAAGCTTTTGGAAAGTGGATGCGCGTCATCCTATCCACCACACCTCACAACAAACTTGACGTATTACTCGGCGCCTTCTTGTCGATACTTGTGCTTGGCTGAGCGTTTTACGCAATATTGCAATTGTACTCCGTTCACCTTCAACATTGATGCGAGTAGGAATATTTGTTTGACTTGGGAGTCTGCTAATTGTATGGATAACTATATGAGGGATAATAGTTCGCATTTGAAGTTTCCCGAATGTGAAGAGTGTCTTTTTGAGTGCGAAAGCATCTCGTACACCACTTTCAACTCCTATGGCAATGCTTTTAACAAGGGATCTTTGCAATGGTTGAGCAATCGTCTCAACAAACCGAAAGAGCATATTCAAGAAAGTGTGTCGATCATCAACATATTTTTCTCGGAAATGTTCCACACTGCATACACGCAGGAGACGACGACCAATGTTCATCAAATGTTGAGTGATATTGGTGGAAATATGGGCATGTTTGCCGGGATGTCGGTGATCACTATTGTTGAGATTTTACTCTACTTTTTCAAATCAACGTTGCTCGCCTGTTGCTCGTCGCTTAAAGAGGGGTTGAACAGAAAGAAAATTTATGATGAAGATCAGGAAGATTATTTGGAAGAAGAGACGAAGAAGTATCAAATTAGAAAGAATCAACATCCGTTGAGAAGTAGAGAACCTCCAATTAGGAATGAAGAGGTAGAGGTAAGAGAACATTTTTTTTAATGCATCTATTTTTAGAATTTTGTTAAACATGTTAACACCGTTTATACTTTTTGGATCGGAAAAAAAGCAAAAAAAAATAAAATATTTTTTTCTGAAACGGTGTCATACACCACGACGAACAAATGCACACAAACATACCGTACTCGAAATTGAGAGTTTGTTTACAAAAAATTTCGATAATTGACAATTAAATTGATTTTTCAGAAATCTAAGAAGTTTCACATGAAAATAAAACAAATAAAAATCATGTGATGATTAAAAAAACAAAAAATATGCGATGTTTCTTCCAGGACGAACCAGTCATCGTTCCGTCTCGTGTAGTTGAGCAGAACCAGAACCTCGGTGCAAATGATGTTGATGTCGTTGTTGAGGACGAACAAAACAATAGGCTACCAGATCCAGTAGGACCCGTTCTACCGGCCGCTCCTCCAAACAATGTCAGTTTTAAAGTAACTCATGCTCATAAAATTGTTGAAATTTGTAAAATTAATATGGTTAAAAGTAGTTAAATATATTTAGTTCAATCTGTTTTTTCGCTTTGAAACTAGAAATTTCAAAATATTTTCAATTCTTTCCCGGAATTAAAAAAAAACCACAGTATCAATTCAAAGGGACACGAACGTTTTTTCAAAAAAAGTTTGCCGGTCTGCTCAAAAAATTTTTTCAATAGGGGAATTCTCACCTTGTTTTATTTCAAAAGAGAAGAATTTTTTCAGGTCAACAACGAGGGCAATGATCCAGATGACGGCCATGATCAAAACCAGGGCGGAGAAAACAATGATGGTGTTGTTGGAGGGGTTGCGAACCCAATCGGCAATGTATCATTGAGAGCTCCAGCTAACGTGTCAATCCTCTCGAGCCAGTCAAGAAGATCTCGAGGACTTCCTAGTCCTAAGCTACCCAAAACCCCTCAACGTAAAAACTCGCAAAATGGGGTAAGTGTTATGTGACACTATCTTTTTCCAATCTGATTTTTTTTTTCCAGAACGACAACGCCACTACGTCGAAACATTCGAACACCCAGTCAACCGCCTCGCAGCAAGAAATAGTAAAACCAGGTCCAAGCAGAGCTGCACGTTCAAGAACCCCGGGCAAACGTCGAGGTTCGAGACCGTTGGAGAGTCACAGTGAAGTTAGCAAATCGCAAGTGGAGCACAATACTCCTCGAACAAGAAATGGGACCCCGAAGAAACGAGCCGGAAGAACAAAGAGCAACCGGGGCTAAGAAAGTTATCGTCTTTATTTATTTATTTTTTTTTGTAAATGAGATTTTTAGTTTATGATTTTTTTTCTATGCATTCAATCCTAGCTTATTTATCATTTCCTTTTTGTAATGCAATGAAGTTTCCAAAAATTTGAAAAATTTTTTCAAAAAAAAAAAAAAAAAAAAAAGGGGGCCCCCGGATTTGAACCGGGGACCTCTCGATCTGCAATCGAATGCTCTGCCACTGAGCTATACCCCCGATTATAAACGCTGCAGTCAATTGATAAGACTTTGTTTATGTTCATCGCACTGGATAAACAGTGGTCACTGATAGCGGCAATGATGTGTGTTGACCAAATGGATCAATAATAATGTGATTTTGGGATGAAATGACTACTGTAGATTATAATTTTCTCTATTTTTCAGTTTTTATTAACTATTTTTTATTACTTTATAGTGAAGAATTTTTTTTCGAAGAAATGTATTTTAAAAACATGTCAAACTCTCAACAAACAAAAAAAAACCAGGGGGCACCCGGATTTGAACCGGGGACCTCTCGATCTGCAATCGAATGCTCTGCCACTGAGCTATACCCCCGATTATAAACGCTGCAGTCAATTGATAAGACTTTGTTTATGTTCATCGCACTGGATAAACAGTGGTCACTGATAGCGGCAATGATGTGTGTTGACCAAATGGATCAATAATACTACTGTAGATTATAATTTTCTCTATTTTTCAGTTTTTATTAACTATTTTTTATTACTTTATAGTGAAGAATTTTTTTCGAAGAAATGTATTTAAAAAACATGTCAAACTCTCAACAAACAAAAAAAAAACAAGGGGGCACCCGGATTTGAACCGGGGACCTCTCGATCTGCAATCGAATGCTCTGCCACTGAGCTATACCCCCACGATAACACACCACTCGCAATTGATAACACTTTATTTATCTTTTATCTACATCGAAGAGGACAAACATTGTTCACCGCCAGCGGCAATGATGTGTGATGACCGATTTGACCATTAGTGATTGGACCAGATACAACGAAATGCCACGTTTGACAGGATGACACTTGATTTGTGTTGAAGGTGAGGGGAACATTCACAACGGCTCTCAGATTGTTTCCAGTGAGTTGCATGGATTGGGGTGAAGCTTGGAGGGAGGAATCAAGAGTTGGCGGACCGTATCCTCTAGTGACTCCGGTTCGAACAGTGATTTGATTGTTCACATTCTCAAAGATGATCACACTCAGATTTTGCTGAAAATCATAGATGTTTTTTAAAAGAATCTATGTATGTAGCACGTCATGTCAGCATGCAATTGACGAGATTGAGAGAGACGCAGAGAAAAGTTCTCTGAGAGAAGTACAACAGTGAAAATTTCCATGGCCGACTGGTTAACGGACGTGTCTTTGAATCGAACGACGGCGCCGAGCTCTGGTTCGATTCCCCCACGCGCCAAAACTTTTTTATTATTTTTTCTTTTTTTTTTCAAATTACAGTTTAATGTGTTTTCGAAACTCAAAAATGTATTCAAAATATTTGTGAGAGTAGTATCTGACAAGAGAACGTTGTAAAAATATGTAATTTGAAAAAAAAAAGAAAAATAATAAAAAAGTTTGGCGCGTGGGGGAATCGAACCAGAGCTCGGCGCCGTCGTTCGATTCAAAGACACGCCCGTTAACCAGTCGGCCATGGAAGCTTTCACTGTTGTACTTCTCTCGGAGAACTTTTCTCTGCGTCTCTCTCAACCTCGCAAATTGCTATTTTTCATTGCGCTGACATGACGTGTGTAGATAGGTCATCTGAATCCTCACCATTGTCTGTCCAAACGCGATAGCTGTCCATTGATTATTCTGAAGATTGCTATTCTGGAAATTGATCTGAATCGCTCCATTAGTATACTTCCAGCTCGCTGAAATTGTTCCATTGGAATAACTGCAAGTCTTCGAGTAGACCAAGTTAATCGAGACGAGGACGATAATAAGTTGTGCCAACATTTTTTTTTTGTGAATTCCCAAGAAAACTGAGTGGCTTTAAATAGGTTATGGTGGGTGGTTGAATGAGCAAACATTAGGTGGGTATGGAATTGTTTATCGCAGAGTTTATGTGTTTTAATGACGTTTAGAGCAAAGTTCGGTAGAACATTTAGTTTTGGAATGTCTCTGAAACATCAGGTACTTTTTGGAGCCTCCTTTGGGTCCAAAACTCCGCATGGTGGATCGACGCCAAGTCTCTTCATGTTGGTGGTCTTGATACCGTATCCAACACACTATTTTAACTCAATGAAAAATTGCAAAAAGGTGAGAGGAAGACGTGAGCCAAATAGCATAAAGTTTACATGAACGTCCTGAGCATGTACAATAATTCTGAACAAGCTATTTTCACTTGACTGATTGTGAGTAACTATATATTAGTCAAAATTCAAACGGTAACACGTGCTCTATTGATAATTCCAAGTTAATTCAACCTAAATGTTACTGATTTTGATTTCCGAATCGAATTGTACGGGTCGAATAACGAACAATAATTCTCATAATTTTAAAAATTCTGGTTTTTGAAATTTTTCCCTTTGAAAACCGAAACTACAGTAACCCGATGGCAGCGATCGAATTCAGACTAATAGCTACTTTTAATAAATGAAACCCTTTTAATAAATTAAAACCGTCATAAATCGACTTCGAACAGTTATGCTTAAAAGTATCAGCAGAGTGCTCCAGTTTTTGTATAATAAAATCAGGAAAAATAAAATCTAGTAATGCTTTTTCTGTAAATTCTCATTAAAAAGTTTTTTTTTGTTAATTTAGGGTTTGATTAGCATTGTATTGCTACGTTTTAACGAATTTTTTCAGTTTTTGTAAAAAAAAAAACGTAATATTAGGCAGCAAAAATCCGAAACAAACTTAGTTTTTCAGATAGTGTTGTGCAAAACTGGAGCACTTTGCTGATACCTTTGACTATAACTGTGCAAAATATGAAACCAAACAAACTATTTTGAACCGAGTTATGACTATATGAATAACAGCTCGGGGAAAAATCGGCAAGCTTGCGACAGTTTGTCGCAAACTTGCGGCAATTTGTCGCAAACTTGCGACATTCGGCTGTCGCAAGGCTTGCGGTGTTCTTGCGCCAATAGTCGCAAGCTTTGCGACATCTAGCAGCAAAACTGCCGCAAGCTTGCGACAAGGAAAAAGCCTTGCGACACGCTTGCCGTTTTTTCCCCGAGAGGGTACAAACTTCTGTATACTGGGAACTATTAGCCGGATATCAATCGCTGCCATTGGATGATTGTAGTTTCAACTTTCAACCCGACAAATTTCAAGAACCAGGGTTTTTCAAAAGGTGTTAAGTTGGTCTATTAGACCCTTAGAGTTCGATTCTGATGTTAAAATCAGGAAAAAAAACCCATTTAGATCGGAATGATATGCTGCTATCAATAGAGCGCGTGTTACCGATTTTTGCCCACTTTCGCTCCTAAATTCCTGAGCTCTTTAATTTTTTGTTGCTTGACAAATCAGCTGAACACCAGGTCCACATTTCAGCAGTCAGAAACCCATTAACAGTTCCTTGTTCCGCTCTATTTACCACTTTGATCTTCCAAATAACTCATTTTAAATTGTTATGTCAACTTGGCCCCATATGATCTAATGTATGTGTGTATGTTATACAATATTGACACAAAACATGTACAGTAAGAATCGTTTTATTTATTTTTTCGCTATTTTTTGTCATTTATTTACACGGCAAATGGTCGAGTGGCGAGAAATTATTGGCATTGAGTGGCGCAGACCTTCTGTAAAAAGGTAAAGAGGAGCTAAATTAAAGGGACATGTGGGGGGAGGGGGGTTACCTTTGTCTTTGGCTTGTCGTCAGATTTCTCAAGAGTTCCACCGCTCATTTTTCCCTTCTTGAAAAAGTTCCATTTTTGACATTGAGTAAGGGAATTGGAACCAAAGTTTGGTGAGACATTCAAGACGGCGTTGAGGGTTTTGTCTTGGGCGAAATATCCGGAATAGATGACTTGATAGTTGACAGCCGAGGCGTTTGTACTACCGAAGATTGGGGCGGTTTCTTGGCCAACTGTAGCGGAACGAATGGTGACAACGTTATTGGTGACAACCATAACGATTGAAGGGATGGTATACTAAAAGAATATGAAAAGGTATAAAGGGACCCTTGGATAAAGAGAGCTTACCTTATCATTACCAAAGCCGATACCAGTCCAATAATCATTTTTCAAATTCTTATTCTGGAATTGAATCTGCACCGAATTATTGGCATACATCCAATGCACATTCAAATCTCCACTTGTGTACTTGCATGTTTTCGCCGCGGCCAAAACCAAAACAAACGCGACAAGGAAAACGAGTGAAGAGTTCATTTTTGTTCGTCGAAAATGATGATGATGACTTACTTACCAACACTGCCACCTTTTATATGTTTTCAATGGTTTGTTGACATGTGCAATTTGTAGTGTTTGAATGGCAAGTAGAACGAGAGAGAGTGTCTTGCCTACTTACGCGCTTTTTTTAGTTACAAATTGTTACAACACAAGGTTTTTCTTGTCGTTGAGCGCGAGTTAACTTTTTTTGTTTATTTTTAAATATGTTTGATGGATGGGGGAAACGAGTTATATTGCACTTACTCGGAGAAAAATCGGCAAGCTTGCGACAGTTTGTCGCAAACTTGGCAATTTGTCGCAAACTTGCGATATTCAGCTGTCGCAAGGCTTGCGGTGTTCTTGCGCCAATAGTCGCAAGCTTTGCGACATCTAGCAGCAAAACTACTGCACGGCTTGCGACACCCTTGCGCCAGAAAAAATGTGTCGCAAGTTTTCGACAAACTGTCGCAAGTTTGCGACAAATTGCCGCAAGTTTTCGACAAACTGTCGCAAGCTTGCCGATTTTTCCCCGAGTAAGTTTGTTAAAATGGTTTGTTGGACAAGCGTTCAGTTTTTTATTGATAAAAGGAAAATAAGACCTGGACTTTATTGAGTTGGCATGGGAGGATGGATACCAAAAAAACACAGGCTGACAATTTATTATGGGAACAAATTCAAAACATATTAACCATACTGTTATACAGTACATATTATAGCCTTTCAGCTGCTCACTAACAAGGGAGGTTCGCGATCTGTTACTTTCAACGTTTTTTTTAAAAATTTGCATACATATAGATTTCGGCCTCCTGATCATCATGCAATATTTTTTAACCGCCGGAGATTTCTGTGAAAAAAGTTGTGACCATCCAAAGTTTCAAAATTTTTGAGAGTTTCTTAACCATTGGGAGAGAAAATTAATGAACGTGTGAGAATGAGGTTATTTATTAGAAATGTTTTTCACATTTCCCAACGCTTGTTTGGTATGAAGGTAAGCGCTTGGTTTAGTAAACAGAAGGTCGCTGGTTCGATACCCTATGCCGCCGTTTTATTTTTTTTTTACTTTTTATTTTTTTCAAACATATACATCAACAAACAAGCAAGCTCGTAACCTAGAGCCTGCTCACACAAATGAGTAAGCTAGCGAGCTCGCTTTCTGAGCTCGATGTGCTGCTCGTTTTAGCTATTACCTAAAATTTTTGAAATTTAAAAAAAAAAAATTCCATTTTGAGGATGTGTAGGTGGTCCCACAAAAGTTAACTGGAATTGAAAATCAGACATTCAGGTACTTTCCGAGGACACCCCTACACATCCCCAACATTCGAAATCATTCTTGAAATTTTAGATTTTCGAGGCTAAAACGAGCAGTTCGGCGAGCTCAGAAAGCCAACTGCTCAAAAACGAGCAGCTCGCTTAGCCGAGATCGCTAGCTTGCTCGTTCGTGTGAGCAGGCTCGTTTTTGAGCATCTCATGCTCAAAAGTGAGCAGCTGAATGGCAGTATATATTGGCCAACATTCAATTGGTGACACGTGCTCTATTGACAACGGACTAAACAGAACTGATAATCGATTTCGATGTTAGAATTGAATTCTACGGATAAAATAATTCCAAAGTTTTTGAAATGAAAATCGAAACTACAGTAGTCCAATGGCAGGGATTGAATTCCAGCTGATATTACACTTTGTACCTTGTTGGTTAAACCATCCTAACTCGGCTCAAAGTAATCTGTTTGGCACAAAAACTGAAGGAATTTGTTAAAAACGTAGCAAATAAAGTTTTAAAAATGAGCATTTTCAGAGAAAGCATTTATAGATTTTATTTTTTCTGATTTTACTATACAAAAACTGGAGCACTCTGCTGATAATTTAAAGCATAACTGTTCAAAATATGGGCCCAAACAAACTACTTTAAGCCGAGTTATGACGGTTTAACCAACAGGGTTCAATTTATTAAAAGTAGCTACATCTGGTTACTGTAGTTTCGGTTTTCAGCGGGAAATATTTCAAAAACCAGAATTTTTAAAATGATGTTAAGTTAATATATAGAGTCGAACTAAAAACACAGTAGCTCACCCTCAGAAAGCAGGTGGTTCGCTATGAGACCAACACTCCTTCAAATTGTATTTTTTTTATTTACTTTTTTTTTGGATGTTGCTTGAAGGCGTGTGGGTCTCGTAGCGAACCACCTGATGTGTGGGGGTGGGCTAAGGTTTTTGCAGTTTGATTACGATAGTTTTCCCTTTTTTTTAGGCTTCTCGTTTGGTTTGGTTAATTTTTGAAATTTAACTGTGTTTTCAGATAAAAATAGTCTTAAAATCCTATATTTTTTGCCAACCCAGATAAAAATTAAAATTTTCAGAGAAAAATAGTTTCAGACTCATTTTTTCATATTAACGTCTTACAAATATGGGAGCACATTTCTTATGTATCTGAGCCTAACTATGCATAATATGAGCCCAAACAGATCACTTTGAGCCGAGTTATGACTATTCAACCAAGCGTGCTCTGCATTTGCGCGTCGATTGTGGTGTTTTGTCGACTACAGTATCACGAAAAATGCATCATCACACGGTTAGTTTCTCCTCCTCCATTGCTCTATTTGTTTGACTCTGAACAGTGAGAACAATGTTCCCGAAAAAAAACCTTGTAAGTATTTGAGTAAACTAAACATTTCATAACATATGTATAAAAGGTTTCCCAAGTTATCGTCCTTTTGTAAATGTGCATTGTGCCGCGCATACACTCTGAAATAAACCAATTACAACAGCGACTAGAAACCACGTTTTTAAAACAATGACAAATATTTACCAATTATCAATAAACATACCTTGATCTTATAAGCTCCTCCATGATGCTTCTTTTTCTTGTGTTTCTTGTTTGATGATTTTTTGTTGGATCCTGGCACAATGTCCCAATCAATACATTGGTCTAGTGAGAAGTTTCGAGGGCCCGCTGAGCCAAGAGGTCGAATGATAGAGATTTGGAGGACAGTTCCATCATAATCGAGACGGGGAATATCCACGTATGACTTGTCGTCGTAGATCACTTCACCATACTTTGGTGTGTAACCGGTGCGAGTGACAATTGCGCCTTTTTTGTTGGAGAATACGATTGCCTCCAAGTCGGTCTGACAACAAAAATTACACGTGGTGACGCGCAAGTGTGCACTTATTCGTGGTGGTGTTTGCACAGGTCATATGTATATTTGGAAAACTCATCGGATAACAGGATAAGCCATTGGGTAACCAAGATAAGAAACGAGATAAAGAACCGGGTACCTCTCGAAAGCATAAACCGGGTACCCGAAAAAGCCACCTGGTTCCCAAAAAAAAACATCGGGAACCCCGAGATAATGAACCGGGTACCCGGAATAGTTAAATGGGTATCCGAGATAATGAACCGGGTACCCAAAATAATAGAACTGGTACCCTAAATAATAGAACGGGTACCCTAAATAATAGAACGGGTACCCTAAATAATAGAACGGGTACCCAAAATAACATATTGGGTACTCGAAATAAGGAATCGCGTACTCGAAAGCATAAACCGGGTACCCAAAAAAGCCACCTGGTTCCCAAAAAAAAAACATCGGGTACCCCGAGATAATGAACCGGGTACCCGGAATAGTTAAATGGGTATCCGAGATAATGAACCGGGTACCCAAAATAATAGAACTGGTACCCTAAATAATAGAACGGGTACCCAAAATAATAGAACGGGTACCCTAAATAATAGAACGGGTACCCAAAATAACATATTGGGTACTCGAAATAAGGAATCGCGTACTCGAAAGCATAAACCGGGTACCCAAAAAAGCCACCTGGTTCCCAAAAAAAAAACATCGGGTACCCCGAGATAATGAACCGGGTACCCGGAATAATTAAATGGGTACCCGAGATAATGAACCGGGTACCCAGAATAACGACTCTGATACCACACCACAGGGCCCGGGTGCCCAAGATAGGGTACCCGAAATAGATGTTCGGGTACCCGAAATAATAAACCGGGTACTCGGAATAATTAACCGGATACCCGGAATAATTAAATGGGTGCCCGAAGAAATCAAACGGGTACCCGAAAAAGCCCCCGGGTTCTCGAATAATACCCCAGTACCCAAAATAATGAATCGAGTAACCGTAATAACGACATGGGTGCCCAATATAATGAATCAGGTACCCGAAAAGTTCATAGGGTACCCATCATGGTAAACTGGGTACCCGAAATAGATGTTTGGGTACCCGATATAATGAACCCGATGCCCGGAATTATTAATTGGGGGCCCGTAATAACGACATGGGTACCCGATATAATGAATCAGGTACCCGAAATAATTAACCGGGTACCCGAAGTAATCAAACGGGTATCCGATATAATGAACCGGCTACCCAAAAATTCCCCGGGTTCCCGAATAATGACCCTGCTACCCACAATAATGAATCGGGTACTCGAAAATAAAACGGGTACCCTATATAATTAACAAGATACCCAAAGTCTGCAACATCCCGCTGTGGTGTATGCACGCAACACAGCAAATGTTACGTAACAACTCACCATTCCTGGTCCGTTTCCAAAAGCGATGGCGGTAAATTTGGTGTTTTGAAAGTTTTTATGAACAAAGTCCAGTTTTATGGTGTTGTTTCGTACCTGAAAAACCGCGAAATTTCAATCTAAAAGCAAAATTTCACTTACTTTCCAGTTTAATTGAACCAATTCATTTTCAAAAGAGCAATTTGCTGCAAAAATTGTTGAAACATAAAAAAGTGTGAGAAATATATAGACGAAAAGGCGCATTGTGTCGTGCAAAATATCGAATGATAAATATCATCTTTCTAGATAAGAAAGATTAAATCGAAGTTCTGCGAACACACTGTGTCTTCTTTCCTTTCCGAGTGTGATTGATCTTTTGTTCGCTTCTCGCATCGCCGCGCCGAAATAGTGTTTGCAATAGCGAACACAACACACATGTGGGGGTATAGCTCAGTGGCAGAGCATTCGATTGCAGATCGAGAGGTCCCCGGTTCAAATCCGGGTGCCCCCTTGTTTTTTTGTTTTTTTTTTAATTTTGTAACAAATGGGAAGACAATTATTTTTTGTAGGTTTCTGATCACCTCCCATTGTGTAAACTTTGTTAGCTTCAATTTGGATGGTAAAAATCAATGAAAATGGTTTTTTGTAAAGATGAAAAGCAGTGAAGAATATATTCCAAAACTTAGGGTAAAAATATAAAGAACTACTATGATTCAAAGGAACACATTCACTTTGTGTTAATAAAGCGCTTCAAGACTGTATACAGTAACCAAAAAAACTAAGTTGTTCCTTAAAAAAAATACGGTTCCTATTTTTCTCCCATAAAACCACAAACCGATTTCACAATACACATTGTAGCCGCTAGCAGTGAACAATGTTTGTCCAGTTCGGTGTAGATGAACAAAGTCTTATCAATTGACTGCTGTGTTTATCATCGGGGGTATAGCTCAGTGGCAGAGCATTCGATTGCAGATCGAGAGGTCCCCGGTTCAAATCCGGGTGCCCCCTAGTTTTTTTTTTTTTTTTTGAAAAAAAAAACTATTTTTCAGAAAAGGTGAATCTTTCGAAGAGGATTAGTTGGGATCACACAAAGCTTGTGAAGTCAGATACATTTTCAACTTAACATATATCACCTATGACCCTTGAAATGGTCCCATTTCCCAATTTAGCCTTCAATGAACCCGGAAATGACGTTCACAAAGTTCTCATTCAGAAAATTTCGCTAAAATCTGACCATTTTCTGGTAGGTACAAAGTTTTTTTGTGGCTGCTAGTTGAAGGTACAAAGTACGCTCAAATTAATTTGATTAGTTGCGGAAAAAAACACAGGGAGGCGAGTCATAAAATGGAAATAAGAAGAGGAGGAGAAAAAGAAGACAGTTCTGCTGACTGGGTCAGTTCGTAAACATTTTTGTGTTTGTGTTGTGATTTTTTTGTTGAAGAGGACAAGGTATGTTAGCAAGGGTTTTTTGCGACTAATTGTATGGTCCGGTACCCTAGTGGAACTGAATGAGAGTCTTAAATTTTAGCACCTGATGTCTCTTCTCATTAACCTTAATACTGATAATGTGACATTTTCTTGAACTGAAATGTAGTTTCAGCGAATTTTAATATCAAAATTGGAACCTACGAGTCAGATAACCCATAGGATATTGTTATCTTCATATCAAAAAGTGTTGTTCTGGAAATATTTAGTGCTGAAAATTGAAACTACAGTATCCACGTGGTAGCAATTTAATTTTAAACAATACTCAACTTCGATCCTGTTGTCGTAGGTCCTGAATTAGGCCTCCAAACCTGGCCATTCACCAATCTCAGTTTCATTGAACACTATCCAGTTCAGTAGGTCAAAGGCACTTGTGTGGTACTGTAGATATGGTTGACTTCAAGACAACCCCTTTAACTTTAAACCCAAGATCATTAGCCTGAATGGGCTTTCTCGAAAGGAAAGTCTATTTGACCTACATAAAAAGCCCAGAGAACTAGGCTTGTGCTCCTGAGCCATGGTATTGAATAGGGTATTAGATCTGAAACAAACCAAAATTTCAAATAAATCTTCTGAATTTGTTCCCAACTAGATGCTCAACCTCGGCATTTATTTTTAAGATTTTCGAAACCATTTTAAGAGCAAAAAAAAAATAAAACTCATTTTCATCATACCTAGTCCCATTCAGGAGGGTCAGTTTACTGATGAGGTACTGTAGACATGGCTTCTGCACTTGATCTGATAGAACTAGGCTTTCAGTCAAAAAACCAGGCCAATACCAGACCGGCCCATTACATGTGAAACATTCACAATGATCAAGATCTCATGGGTTTGAAAAATATTGCAAATATGTTTGTATTATAAATTACTTTGATTTTGATTCGCATCCAGTTTTTAAAAGAGGTGTTACCTTCCCCCAATTTTAAATATTTCCCTTTTTTTTTTTTTGCAATCACTTTCTCCCTATTTCTGACCAACAATCTATTCACGTAATTTATAAGATGATCTTCTAAAAGTTCATCTCATCAGATTAGATCTTCTTGATTCGCCATTCCTTATTGATCATCCCATTATATACTACAAATACTACAAACAATTAACACATGATCAGGGCGAAAACCTTTTTACATTGCATTTGTCCATCCACACTGGATGTCTTGGTTCTATTTTTTTTTGCTGTTTCAAGCAGTTTAACATTCCATACCAAAAAGAGAATAGCCTTTGTTCATAAGGTACTGTAGCATTTGGTTATCAAATGATGTTGTGGAATGATAATACTTTGAGTTGTACCGATATCAGTGAGGGGGGGGGGGGGGGGNGGTTACGGACTGTGATTCAATTTGCATAACATTTTCAAGTTCGAATTTTATACAGGTAGAATTAGCTATCGATTGATGTAAATCACCTAGTAGCCACGCCATAACTTTTTTCACAAAAATTTCTAACGAAAAAAAATCATTTCATGATGATCGAGAGGCTTAACTCTATATTTAAGATGTATAAAATTTAGAAAATACACAAAACGAGAGAGTGTGTAAGTGGAGTAGAGAGCAGACCTGGAGTGAAAAGGGCAGGCACACGGTAGAGCGTATTTGGGTATGTAGTTAATTATCTAAGGTACCCGAACATCTATTTTGGGTACCCAGTTTACCATGATGAGTACTCTACAAATTGTTCGGGTACCCGCTTCCTCATTACGGGTACGGGTACCCAGTTTATTATCTCGGACACCCGGTTCACTATTTTTGGGTACCCGATCTATTCAAAGACCCAATTAGTATTATTTTTGGGAACCAGGTGGCGTTTTCGGGTACCCGGTTCATAATATCGGGTACCCGAACATCTATTCCGGGTACCCAGTTTACCATGATGGGTATCCTATAAATTTTTCGGGTACCCGGTTCATTTTTCGTTACCTGGTAGTTATCTTGGGTATCCAGTTTACTATCTCGGGTACCCGGTTCATTATCTCGGGTACCCAGTTTATAATCTCGGGTACCCGGTTTATTATCTCGGGTACCCGGTTTATTATCTCGGGTACCCGATACACTCTAAAACCAGAGTTCGAGGCCACCTAGTATTGAAAAACTCACGTAATTAATGAAAACGTGACCTTTTTGAACATCTTACCTATATACTAATTGGGAAGTTGCTTTTCGAAAATTTGTGGTTGCGCGTTCATAAGTAAGCTCTCAGCCAATAAAAAATTCTCGGATCTGGACAGAACGCTTTACTTTTTTTTGTTCTCGGACTATTTTCAAGGAATAGTTTCTATCTACTCTGAGATGCGCGGTGTGAAATTAAACTTTTTCCCATTGAAAAAAAGTCCCAAAACGTCTAAAAGTTCGAAACGTGACCTCTATGAAATTAGTTATGTTGTCGCTTTTTATGATTTTTGCACTTCGAGTTATTACTATTTCTATAAAGCGTGTAAATTATGAGCATCTCGAATATATTCCTACCAGAAGGGCGCCGCCGGCTTCGCCGTCGTCTTCCTTCTGGGTGTGCAGACAATAACCGTATCTCCTTTTTTTACACTTGAGAACACTTCTCAACATTTTTTTTTTTTGAAAAATTTTCATGTGTCAGAAATGTCAATATGGATCATAGAATAACCTAAACAAACTCTGAAAGGTTCTGAAATAACGACGATATAATCAAAATTATGAACTGAGCTCGAAAATTTGAACTCCGACTTTGAAAACTTTCAAAACATTTCGCCACTTTTATTATTTCGAGGCCCTTTATTTTGCCACCTGAACTTTTTACAGCTCTGAATTTCAGTTTTGTGTCGGATGGTCCAATTTGGAGGTGCAAAAAATGTAAAAAACTGCGAAATCTCGGGTGGCGAAATGACGTAGAGTCGTCTCCGTCCGTTTCAATCACATTTTTTATTTGTCTTCAGTTGATATTCGAAATTTCTAAATGCTTATCAGCTTGAAAATCTGTGATGCGCTAATCCCATCAGTCATCATGAAATCTACAAATCTCATATCAAAAAGTATAAAAGGTCCATCCACAACTTTCATCACACCAAATAAAATCTTTAGAGTGGTAAAACAGGGCCTGCTTATGAAAGGCGGACGGCATCATATCATCCCGATTCAGAAATTTTCC